>JBAMBR010003085.1:0-62405 GCA_037044475.1 Zaprionus obscuricornis | reverse complement strand
ACTCTTGAAGTACCCAAAACTTGCAGCTACACCTACTGAGACCTGAGACCTGAGACTTGCTCCATCTATCATGGCCCAAAAATATAACGTTACGTTGAATGTTTGTCGCTTGCTTTGTTGGGGAGGGGCAATGGAGGTAATTGTCGCTGTCGGGCGAATGCTGGGTTTGAGCTTTACTGGGTTATACAAGAGGGGCGGGGAACGTCACTGGCTGACTGCGACTTTCGTTGTCGTGGGGGCAGCGACGTCAACTGCGACAGCGATGTATGCGACATGGAAAATCCATTATCACGAAGTGAATTTTTACTGAAAAATTTACATACCCGCGAGCTCCACTCTCTGGCTGCCCCGGCATGCTCCACGAACATTGCATACATATAAATGTGAAAATAAATCCTGAGTGCGTGTTCGGATGCTCTGTGAAGGATGCTGAATAAACAGCAACAGCAACAATAATAACGGCAATGGGAATGGAAATGACAGAAAAGGAAGGGGAAGAGTATGCGAGACACAGAGAAAGAGAGTGGGAGAGAAAGATGAATTCACAAGGGGAAGGGGGCAACAGTCGAAAAAGAATCATTGCCTTTATAGTAGCAGCAGCAGCAACAGCATAAGTACAAGCTCTATTTGATGGGCATTATTAAGTGCATCATATTCCAAGTTTCCCAAAAGGAGTTCCTCAACTCTGTTCTATTTGGTAACTTCGCCTAGGTAGATTGTATTTAATTAAAGGCATAAATTTAAACGAATCCCCGAGTCCAAGCGAAAGGGCATAAAAAAACAAAAAGTGAGACGAACGACGATGACGATGAAGGACGATATCGAGGAGGAGAAGGAGGAGGAGGAGGAGGAGGAGGACGACAACGATGAAGGTTCCGGAGCCGAAATATTAAAAATTTAAATGAACTGCTCACTTTTTACGATTTTGTCCTTAGTTTATGACTCTGGGATGTGGATGGATGTGGTTCGGGATACGATAGATAGACGGAGATAGATATAGAAAGTAAGAGAGAGAGAGAGTGAGACACAATGGGCCAAGACTGAGAGGTGTAATAGTCGGTGTGATGGTAGGTAGAGGGAGAGAGAGAGAGCGAGAGAGAGAGAGAGCAATGCTCATTGAGGGCTGCCTAAACAAACGTTTTGTATTTTTATCGTCTGGTTTTGCTGGGGTTTTGGAGTTGGGGGTCATGGGGTTTTCAGTATGGCATCGTATGGCATATAGTAAAGCATGGGGGCTAGTTGTGTATGGGAACATTTGGCCCGCCCGCCTGCAAGTATCTTTTACGATGCAAATTTGTTGCTATAAAATTGAAGAGTGTAGCTCGTTCTTTGCCTAAATAAACTTTGCAGACTACAATGATGATGATGATGAGTTGCCTCGTTGAATATGGTAGATGTGGAGATTCAATGTGCACATCCAATGTTGGATGTTGAGTGTTGAATGTGGGTTGGATGATGCTGCTGTTGATGCTGCTGCTGCTGTTGTTACTACATACTACTACTGCTGCTGATGATGATGCCTGACTGAAAGCCAAACGCCACGTGCCGCCTGTGTGCAAAAGGTTGAAAGGTCAGGCACGACACAGGCAAAAGACAAGAAATTGAGCTTTGGGCTGTATATTTTCTACTACTTCTACTTCTATTTCTTTCTTTTTTTTTGGGTTTTGGGATTCGTTTTTTTGGAATTGGGATTGGATTTGGGATATGGTGCGGAGTTTTTGGATGCCAAATCAACGAAAATCGATTGCCGCTAAATACCCAAAGTTTACTCAGGAGTTTAACTCAACTTGGCAGCTCACAGCGAAAACTTGAAACTTTTTTTTTCTTTTTTCTTCTGCCTTCTTTCGTTTCTTTTCTTTTCTCTTTTATTTTATTTTTGGGCCTCTTTTTTTTATATATATATTTTTATTTATTTGCTTTGTGTTCTATTCTTTTCTGTTCTGTTCTATTTTGCCTAGTTATAAATCCCCAAACGAATTGTGCACAGACTGTGAGTGAGTTTCGAATCTTTCTTTACAGTAAAATTTTCTACTATCTTTCGATATATTTAAATTTTTTTTTTTTTTAGCTGATTGCCCTGCAGCAGTTTATCAGAGCAGCAAACGGTACATTAGCTGATGCATTGAGATTGTCGGACTTTTTCTTTTTTCTACAGTTTATCAGCTTTATATTGTAATGCTATTTGCCGCTGTTACTGTTACTTCATTCTTAAGCAGCTTTTGGTTTTGGCCAATGTTGCAGTTGAATTTTTTAAGCTAATTAGCTTTATCTAAGTTTATAACTCTTGGAAATTAAAAGATAATTCTCTCTGTGAGCTGTCTGTGTTAGTTGTATACAAAAAAATAAAATAAAGATAATACTATTTTAGTCTATTAAATTTATACAATTTGTAAATATTTTGAGTATTTTTTTTTAAGATTAGAAATTTGTTGCTAAATCCAAAAGCAAATCCAAAGCAAAAGATAATTAAATTTATTTATTTTGAATATTTTATCATATCACTGAAAATTAAGCAGCGTTTTGATAAGCAGCTGTTAAGAAATATAGAACAAGTGTGCAAGCTATAGTTGCACAGACTGCGAGATACCCGGCAGTCATGTTTAGATACAGTCGAGTCGCGATAATTCATACCCCGTTAATTCGAAATTCTCAATAATTCGTAAACATTTTTGTTCCCTTGAAAAGAAATTTAATAAATAATTTGAAAATAATTCGAAATACTTCATAATTCGTAAAAAATATGATCCCCGTGCCATTTCGAATTATCGAGACTCGACTGTAATTGTTAATTTTTGATGATTATTATGCGATCTGTAACAATCAGAGATATTCCAGAACGTCCATATGTTATCTGTATCTAATTTTTATGAAGTCGGACACGCCACCTCATGTTCCTGCATGACAAAGTGTTTATATCCGCAATATGCTATGAGTATCTGATCTTATATATACAGTAGATTCCGCTTATAGCGACTTTCAAGGGACCTACGATATTACGTCGTTATACCCGGAAGACGCACTAACCGAAAGTAGTTTGTATGTACAAGTTTGCATGGGGAACAATCAAGTCAACGAGTTTTAGTCGCAGTAACCGGACGGACCCTTTAAGCAGATCCGTTATAACCGGATTCTACTGTATATTATATATATATTTGTTTTTCTTTTTTATATATCGAAAATATAGTTTAAATATATTTTCAACTATAGAGCGTAGAATTATCAGTCTAAATTTACATTATAATTAACTCTATAAAAACTAAAAAAAAACTAAACACACACAAAAAAAAGAAAAGTTGTTGATGTTATTCGTTTGTTAATTCCAATGGGAACTATAAATAGACGAATTTTAGTATGTCTTATTATGACATTTACAATGCCTTTGTGTGCATGTGTGTGTGTGTGTGTGCTTGCATGTTGTTGTTGTTTCTTTTGTTGTTGTTTTTGTTGTTGCTTAGTTTTGGTCACAAAGGATGCTCATTTAGCTTTCAGTTTCGTTTTTGCACCTGTTAAATTAGCTGAGATTTCATTCTCTGCCTTTACCTTTGTCTTTCTATTGCTCTCTCTCTCTCTCTCTCTCTTTGTGTATGTGTTTGTGTGTAGGCAAAGCAATTGCCAAGTCTTTGAGCATTGAGCATGAGTGAAAGAGATAGAGATATGAGTTTTGTTTTGTTTTTGTTCGCTCTGTGTGTTTACTTTGTCGTTTTGTTGTTTTGTTGTTGTTGCTGTTTTTGTTTTTGTTTTTTTTTTTTGCTGCGGGCATTGACTGACTTCCTTCCGTTTCTAGCAATGGCATGGGCATGGGCATGGATAGCAAACTGCATGGACTAATGGCTAGGCTAGGCGGTTGCAGAGAGACAGCGGTGGAGCAACGGGGGGGCAGCCGTGGCAGTGACGCGTCTTCTGTACAAAACGGCCGAGAGTTTTGTGCGTGTTTTTGCTACGTTGTACGTTTTTCTATTGCCGCACTTCCTTCCGATATTCTTGCGCTCGCTTGCTATGTCTCTCTCTCTCTCTCTCTTACTCTCTCTATCTCTATCTCGTTCTCTCTATCTCTTTCTCTCTGTGTGTGTCTTTTGAGCTAGCTTTGCCTGACTTTGTTTCTTCTTTTACTTTTGCTGCTTTTTGTTTTTTTCTTTATTTTGTTTTTATTTTTTTTAATTTTTTCGTTTTTCTCTCTTTCTCTCTCGCTTTCTCTCGCTCTCTGTGTGTGTTTGTGTGTGTGTTTGTGTGTGTTTTCTTTTGGTTTTGTCGTTTTTCTTTATTTCGCAGTGAATTTGGTTGTCTCGCACGTGAGCGGCATAATGAAATTTCTGCTTTGACGGCCACTCCCTATTGTCATAGTATGCGTGTCTCATATTCTATATGTCTTTCTCTGTCTCTCTGTCTCTGGCTGTGTTTCTTGGTATTAGTGTTTTTCTGCCCAGCTGCTTAGCCTAATCTTATGTGTGTGGTGCCGCCTTAAAGAGATGTCGATTTAATGTGCTGAGAAATCTCCGCTATATCTTTTTGTCTCTTTGTCGCTTCTCCCTCCTTCTCTATCTTTCTGTTATTGTTACTGTAGCTGCTGCTGCTGCTGCTAGTTGGATTTGCATGCGTTGCGCCCGAAAGGTGACAACACAAAATGTTCAATGTGCCAACGAAAAACAAGCCTCAAATAACACACAGCAAACAAAAAAAAACACACACACACACAGACATATACACAGACACAAAGAAACAAACAAACTGTGAGACACACAACAGTTGGAAAGTTGAGAACAGTTTGGCATTTCCCCGCAACCTCAACTTCCTTGCTGCTGCTACTACAACTACAACTGCTCTCAGCCTCATTTCACACTTTTGGCTGAGGTTCCGAGGTTCGAGACTTCGAGACTCGAGAGTCGAGACTCGTCTCTCTGACTCTGACTCTGACTTTCTGTGCTTTCAAGTGGAAAATTACTTTCGCAGCTTTATGATGCGGAAATTATATGAAAATCATGGCGAATTTGCCTCTTACAAGGAATGCGCTGGAGTTGGAGTTGGAGTTGGTGATGAACAAAAACGAACACACACACACACAGATATACAGTGAGTCTGTAGTCGACTTTCAGTTAGAATGAATACGTATACGTAATATTTATATATCTGCATACTGCGTATACGTACAACGCAATGTACGCCGTGAACGCGCTCTACGTTATCTTTGCGGCCCGATCAAGGCGCCACAGCCACTGCTACAGCTACAGCTACAGCTACAGCCACGCCCATAGTCGCATAATGAAACTGGCAAACGAAGCTTTGGCAACGTTGACAACGACTGTTACCCTCCAACCCTGCCCCTCACTGCCTGACTGCCTGCACATTGCTTCTACCAGCTGCTGTGGCAGCTGCTGACTGGCTCCATTTCCATTTGAATTAGCATAAAACGAGGCGGCTTACGTCTGTCTATTGTGCAAGGGACGCAGTGTAAAGGCAGCAAAGGCAGCCAGGCAATGGCAATGGCTGAGTGTGTTGGTATAGAGGCGGGGGGTGGAGGTACATTGCCGCATTGCTGGGCAGATATCATCTGTTGCTGCTGTTCCTGCTGCTGCTGCTGCTACTGCTGCTCATGTTGTTATTATTGTAGTTGTTGTTGTTGCTCTCATTGTTGCTGCCGTGTGGCGACAACAACAACGTGAACGAGAACGACAACGACAACGACGACGACGACGACGACGACGACGACTTCGTTATCTTTTTAACTTGGCGCTGTCGTTTA
The DNA here is from genome assembly GCA_037044475.1 of Zaprionus obscuricornis. Taxonomy (NCBI): domain Eukaryota; kingdom Metazoa; phylum Arthropoda; class Insecta; order Diptera; family Drosophilidae; genus Zaprionus; species Zaprionus obscuricornis. The sequence continues at coordinate 56,668 of JBAMBR010003085.1, read as the reverse complement.
TTTAACTGATAATGATTTGATGGCAGCTGGCTAAGCTTACGACAAAGCCATGTTGTACCTACACCCCTACCCCTCTACTTGCCACTTGCCTCTCATGCCACACGCTGTTACTTTGCCACTCCTCGGTTCTTTAGCTGCTGCTGCTGCTGCTGCTGCTGCTGCTTAGCCAATCCCGCCTCTTCTGACGCCATTTGCTGAGGTCAATTACACGCTTTCGATTAAATTTGCCATGGCTGTTGTTGCTGTTATTGTTGTTGTTATTGTTGCTCTGCTGATTCTTCTTCTTCTTCTGCTTGTTCTTGTCATTTTGTTGTTGCTGTTGTTCTACTTCGTTTTGTTCTGTTTGTTGCTTAGTGTTGACAAGAAACAGCTGCCCAGGCAAAGTCACAGAATCAGCCTCACATATTCCATGCCACACCCCACACTCCACAGCTCAGACTACACATCCCATACTCTCTTCATAGTGCTGCTCCTGCCACATACTCACGCCACACACACACACACACACACATATGCCTAGGTATGTGGCACAAATAAAGTTGAATTATTATTTTTCTTTATGCCTGGAGCTGGAGGCGTATAGAATTGGCATTTGTGGCATGAGCGGAGGTAGTGGGGGGTCAGTAACTAAGAATGGCATGTGGTGGTGGGGGGTATCCGATGGAGGCATGGTGCGTGCTTGGCATGCTCAAGTGTTGCCATTGGCATCGTTATCCATAGCAGAGAACTGTGCGCGCCGCACTGTGCTGCTGGTTGGAAACTGCTGAAAAAAAAAGAAAAAAACGAACCCGAAAAACTGGAATGACATGAAAAGCTCTAAAGGAATCTAGGTTTTTCTTTCGATTAAACGTTTCTCATGGCCCCCTCCGAGCTTCTCTTGTTACTTCCTATTTCCTGCTTAACCAATTCCAATCCCCAATTTCTATGCCCAATACCAATTCGAATCCCATTCTTTCTTTCTTATTAAATGCCAATACTATTTCTAAAGGTGTTCACAGTTTTTTTTTTCCTCTTGGATTTTGGAGGAACAAAAAAAAAAAGGTTTCGCTTTCGTTTTTTTTTCTCTATTTTTTTTTTTGTTTCTGCTTCGTCGCTTTTAATATTTAAAGTTGAATTTCAATTTGAAGTGAGATATTAAAAGGGCAAATACTACGTGTTTACTATATCTTCTCTGTACATATCTAATGAAGTATGTGAAGAGTTCCTCGACCTCAATAAAAGACTTTAAAGACATTTGCTAGACGTGCAACGTTTTGTGTTTCCTTTTTCTTTCTCTCTCTCTCTCTCTCTCGTCCCCATATTCTTTCTTTATGCTTTACAAGCATTTTTTTTGGGTGTAGAGCGTTGCGATTTCTTACCATATGCATATATTTGCATTCCAATTTTTGTATACTCGAAATTTCATAACGTTTGTGTAATAAATATAGAAATTATTCAGGAATTGTTGTACGTGTAGAACATGCCACAAAATGTGTCACTGAGGGTTACTTTATCCATGCAGCTGTGCAAGTTGACAGTTTCTATTCCTATCTTCCTATCTTTCTCCCTTCCTTTTCTTTTGTTACTTTAACTTTGTTTCTTATGTCATTATAATGTCCAATGTTCCGATCTGTTATACATTTTAAATTCCATCAGTTAAAGTTTCGTTAAATAAAGTTGATCCTGGAAAATTTTTAGGCGTACCACTACGCTATATACCACCAGGGGAGAGGAAAGATGAGTGAGCCACAATCCCGTCATGGTCTACGCTTCCTCTACAACAGTGTCTTGCTATATACTGCCAGTAAAGCAGCTCATAAAATGATACCGGAAGAGCATCCGTATTCATTTGCTGCTTGTATTGTTGGTGGATCTGTTGCAATTTGGGGACTATTACGTGTATTATTCAATAATGATGATGAAGAGCCAAAGGAATGGCAAATTGTACGCGATGTTAGTAAAACAATATTACAGATTGTTCCATTGCCATTGATCAATATTGAGTTATATCGGCAATCACAAGGTTGGCGTCATATTACCTTGGCACATTTCATCTTTGTCGTACCACTAATTTTCGACTTACGTTGCTCAACCTTAAAGCAACGTCAATATTGTGAACGCACCGAGACATTAAAAGATCTATCAATACTTGGAAATCTCGTATCATTAGGTTTTCTAGCCATAAAACAGAATAATTTTCTCTATGTACGTATGTGCATTACAATGTTCCTGATGAACTATGGACCAGTACTTGTTGATGCCATGTATGATGATCCTGGTGATGATCTTATAATACTCGGCAGTGCTATATTCTTTTATCAGGTAGCCAAAGCAACGGCATTGATCATGGAATAAAAATATCATGTGGTTGGCCCCCTTCCTTCCTCTCCAATGGTTTTAAAAGGTTTCAATTTCAATTTGAATTTCAAGTTTCCAATGAATTTTCAATTTTCTGTGCTGCATGCATGGACAAAACGTATTAAATTTCATTTGGCGCCTTTTTATAACACAATTGTTGTGCATGTTTTTGTAATTGCTGCTCAGTCGCGCATTATCCTAACCCTAACTGTGAAACCCAAAGAACTTGACGTAGTCGGTTACCCTAGTGCATTTTTATGGCTTTACCTGCTGCTTGCTGATGATGATGATGAAGATGAGGATGATGAAGATGATGTGTCATGCATTGACTTGACAATTACAATTGATGATAAATTTAAGATTGTGTTTAAATAGAAATCAAAAAAAAATTTAAATAATTTTAATGAATATATTTAAGTATTACGAAACTTTAATAACTATTGAAAATAACTTTAATATTCTAATCGCAGCTGCAATTGCTCTGTCTGTGCGTTTCTTTCTGCAAACACACAGATGTTTTTTATCGTCTGTTTTATTTCAATTTCCTATACCTATAAAACAAAGCCGAGACAGAGAAAGAGACAGAGACACAGAGGCCGAGACAGAGAAAGGATTTTAAAGTCAAAGTGCACTAGACTGTAGAATATCCTGTAATTGCTACATAGACTAAGCTAAGGTTTACTCGACGCATCTGTTTTTAGCATGCTTAACTTTTCTCTTATAGTTTTTACCTTCATCATATTATGAAACATTTGTTATCCTGTTAATCCCGTCATATGCTACATATAAAAGGTTTTACGTTATGTTTTTTTTTTTGGGTTGTCAGTTGAATAGAGTCGAAAGCTAATTGGAAGCCGCCAAAAGGTTGCGACAGCCAATGTAATACAGTTGCCACTAATTAAGAATGACAGCTATAGCTGCATCTACATATACTATATGGACTATACGGACTATTTCTCTATCCTACATCCACATCTTTCTCTATCTCTCTCGCTCTCTTTTTCTGTCTCTATATTTTCCTTAGCTTGTTAACAATGTGACAAACTCTAATTGCAACTGGAACATATTTTAATGACTATGCACATATATCTTACTCTATATATATATATCTATAAAAAATATATATACACATATGCAGCATGTAGATTTCTTGCCACACACACACTCACACACATTTTCACACTCGCATTGCTGTATTTACCCGTCGCTTTATTCAACTTGACAAGTGAAGTGAGTGTGAATATTTTTTTTTCCATTTTTTTCCTGCTTGTTTTTTTTTTTATTATTATTTTTAGGTCATGCCATAACATGGAACTGGACGACGGATACCTGCGTTAGGAAAAACTGTAGGAAAAAAAAGGGAACAGAGTGAAGAAACGGTAGTAAAAAATTAAAAAAAGAAAAAGGAAAATAAAAACAAACATAGAAATATGGTTCGAATCCTTTTGGCATCCTGTTCCAGCAGTGGGAAATTGCAGTCAACAGTTATTTCCGCAACTTGATGAAAAATTCGAAAATAATTTGCGAGCCATAATTAAAAGAGGACCAAAACACAAACAGCAACAGGCCCACAAACCGATCCCCTAGCAAGGACCCAATGTATATACCATTCCGAAACACCAAAACCTAGTTAAAGCCTAAGGAAAGTAACGTGGCGCCCCGACTGACTGAATGACTGTATGCCCCCCGACTGCTGTTCTTTTGGGGATCATAAACAATTCACATAGACGCGTTTTTCGATTTTCGCCTCAATTGGCAACATATGGCGGCAATACTCTCTCTCAGTCTCTGAAGTAGGCGACCCCCAATGCCAATGGGAAGGCGTGGCGGGGCAACATTTGCATTTGTGACTGCGAATTGCGAAAATGCGAAAATTTAAAGTTTTTCCCCGATAAGAGGGTTGTAAAAAGTACAACAACAACAACAATAACAACAAAAATAGCAGAAAAAAATAACAACAACAACAACAACAACAAACGAATGAAATAGCGACGTTTGCGACCAAGTATAAGAAACGAACACGAAATGGGCGGTGGCGGCACTGGCAGTGGCAGTGGCAACAGCAGCGGCAGCGGCAGACAAAAGACGCAGCGAAAGAAGGCGGCGGTAAACAAGAAAAATCGCTGCAGGGTGCGCGTCGAGTTAGTAGTATGAGCCACAGACCTATAGGGCGGCCAACAGAAGGGGGTAGCATAACATTGGTAGATGGGGTCGCTTAGCTGGATACAACAGCGTTTTACGGCTGCATGCAGAGGATGGGAGGCGAAGATAGAAGGAAAGCTCTACTTATACGAGTGTTTTTCGTATTGTAGCGCGGCATTTGCCAGAAGGTGCCAACACATTTTATTATGTTATGCTCTATAACTAAAACAGTTGCTCAGCTACGTGACAAAAGCTATGCACATTGCAAGAAGTTTTAAGAAGTTTGAAAAAGTTTTTTGTTAGCTAGAAGTTAGACTAGAAACTAATGAAAGACTTCTATGGCTGTGTAGAAAAAAAAATATAAAATCTATAAATTTCTATATAAAATTGTATAAAATTTCTTCTGCTACTACAAATATATATATATATATATAATACTACAGATATAAGTACTTACACTATTATCATATAATATATACACATGTATATATATTCTAAACTTTTTTTATTTCTTTTCTTTTGATTATAGTGAAAACTTCAATAACTTTTGCATTTTATTTGTGTTGAAAAAACAAAACTTTCGTAGTGCAGAAAACAACACACAGAAAAATTTACTTGTGAAATCAAAATCAGAATTTCTTATAGAGTTTCGTAAAAGTCATAAAATCCTTTCGTTTAAAAAAAAAAAAAAAAAAAAAACTTAAGCTCAAAGTGTATTACAATTTCGACACTAAGCGAAAACAAAAACAAAAACAAAAAAAAAAAAAAAGAAAATAAACCAAAAGGTTTTCAATTTTTTTTCTTCTCTTCTTCTTCTCGTGTAGTAGCTTCTTGTTGTTTTATTGTTCAACTTTGGTATGGTGAAAACTCGACACACGCACACACACACTTCACATCCCTTCGCTCCCCCCCCTCGTGCAATTTCCCTTTACTTATGAGCTATGTTGACTTGAGGGGTGAATGAGGAAAGAGCTGAAGATATATTGTCGACTATATGTTCTGGCATCGCACATGTCTCTATCTATAAAATGTCAACTTTATTTTGGCCAACTGATGCAGGGGCTGCCTGTGCTCCTTAACACAAGTAAACACACACACACACAGAGAATGAGAGAGCGCACGTACAGTAAACACCCAGAACAATAAAACCAGCTGTCAATTTGTTTATATTATAAAAAATAATTAGTCTGTATTTCAGCGTCGAAGTCGACGAATTTCATCATCATATATATGATATTGTATTATACCTATATGGCATTTTATATATATATATATATATATATTTATATATATATATATATATGTATGTGTGTATATATATATAGAGAGAGATGTATGTTTCATTTTTTTTTTTTTGTCATTTTGCAATTTGTCGAAAGTATTTTGTGGACGTGATGGGGAAAAGGGGGGAGGCGGGGTTTCTGTGTTTTTTTTTTAAGGGAAATTTGTGATTAAAATATAGCTTTTGGTGATTACTACGCTTGATAATTGGAATAATAAGAAATATATAATAATGTAATACAATTTAATTTTTCTTATTTCTTCTTCTTCTTCTTTTTTTTTGTCAACTTTAAAAATTTTATATTTTTTTTACTTTAATTTTTTTTTTTTTTATATTTTATTTTTACTTTCTTACTTATGTTGATGAATGCGACTAAAAAGGCAATGAAGGAATGTTTTGTGAATAATTGTTTTTCAATAATTATTCAATATTTAAAATATATTTATAAAAAAAAAGAAAAATTAAATAAATATAACTCGCTGATTTATGCAAAAATTTAGCTATTCATTATTTTTTTTTATATATATATTTTATGTTTTTTTTTTGTTTTATTTATAATGAGAGTGAAAAAAGAAACGCATTAAAGTTTTGCATACTTTATGGCGTTGGCAATCTTCTTATCTCGTCTTCGTTTTCTTCTGCTTCTTGTGTGCGCATGCATAATGCATATAATAATAATAATATATGTATATATATATATATATATATATATATATATATATATGCGATGTATAGATGCGTTTAATAGTTTTATTCATTAGTTTTCTTTTTTTTTTTTTGTAGCTTCATAAAATTTGCATGTATCTCGCCAGCTGCGCTTCGTTTCTCATCTTATATAATATCTCTGATAAATATATATAATTATATATATATATATAGGTATATATATATGTATTCTTATTCTGCTTTGTATTTCTTGAAGTTTACTTTTGTAACATAGTTTTATTAGGCAAAAATGGCAACAAAATTGTATGTTTAACATTTGTCTACTTTTGAGAAAAAAACCTTTCTTTATATAGTCAGTGGTTCTTGTTCTTCTTGTTGTTCATGTTGTTCTTGTTTTTTTTTTAATTTTTATTATTTTTTTTTGTTTTGTTTTTGTTTTGTTTTTTTTTTAGTAAGTAGATGTATAACTTTAGCTAACTAACAATTAATTTAAACATTTTTTAACTTATAATTGGCAATAAAGTGTTTGAATAAGCAAACATTTAACATTTAGCATACAATTTTTCTTCTTTTTCGGTTTTTCTTTATCATTTGTTTTTTTTTTGTTTCTTCTTCTATGTCCTCGAAAACAATAACTTAAAATAAAAACAATAAATAGCTTTATATATATATATATATATATATATATATATATATATATATTTATGTTGTATGTATATATGATATATGTATGTATATGTATGTATGTATATAATGCATTTTCTTTCTTTTTCATTTTAATTTTAATTTTAATTTTTTTTTTGTTGCATTTGCTTGTAAAGTTGTAGTGATTGTGGCCTGATTAATTATATAATTTCTTTATTAATATATATATGTATATTTAATATGTATTTTTTTTTTATTTTATTTGTATATGTTTATAGATACATTAGGGGCACTCAACGAGCTGATGAAATTACATTTTAAAGTTTGTTTTTTTTTTGCAAATTTCTTATTTATTTTAAAGCCATGAAAAAATATTTGTTGAACAATAACAATAAAAGCTTGAGCTAATTATTAAAGCTTTTTAGCGACAAAAAAAAAAATTTATTAATATTTTTTTTCATGCTAAAAATAAATAAGAAATTCTCTTTCTCTGTCTTTAAAGTTTCCATTATTTTTTTGAAATTTCTTATGTTTATTTTTTGAGTGCCCCTAGTGAAATTCTTGCATTATGCTTAGGCTGGCAACTTAAGATATTTAAAGCCCCGTTTGAACTTATGCATGTATTAGTTGAGTGTCTGTCTGTCAGTGTGTATGTGTCTGTCTGTCTATGTATGTGAGTTTATGGCGCCTTTTCAATATTAGCATAGTTATTAAGGTATAATTAGGTAGTTGGTTTAGATTAAATTAGTTTAAAGATTTTTTTTTTTTTGTATTTTTCTTTTTTTTTCATTTTTCTTTTCATTTTCGAATTTTTGGTTTTTTAAAATTGTAATTCGGCTGCCGGCGCCAAGTAAAAGTTAATCAGTCGCTTTCGATATTTTGTTTTTTTTTTTTGTTTTTGAAAATCCTTTCAAGTATTTTTTAAGGATTATATATATGTATCGTGTGATGTGTTTATGAAATAATTCTTTGGCCTTTTGAATGCTGGACTAGCTGTTTTTTCTCTATTTTGGTGGGACAACTGTGGACAAATTTTCGTTTGCTTTTTTTTTTTGTTTTTTAAAGCTCACTCACTTTCTCGCTCTCTGTCACTCTTTAGAAGTCGCTAATCTCACCCTCAGTCTCTGGATAGGTGCAGGAGAAGGGATTCAATAGCCAATTACAGAGTCCCTTGTTGCCGCCCTCATGTCGCTGTCGCTTTTTGCCGTGTCGCTGATAGTGGCCACCGTTGACACCGCCACCTCCCATTCCACCAGCGCCACCTGATATGGTAATACGATGTCGTTGATTCTTTGACATGCCCGATGCAAAGCTACTTTCATCTGAATCTCGTACAGTCGCAACACTATGATAACCGCTCTCTGCACGCCGCGAGATACCTGAATGCTTTGAGGTGCGTGGCGTTGATGAATCATGGCCACTGTCATAGGCCTCAGAGCTGGTATTTAATGGCAGCAAAGGTAGACGCGATTGTGCAGCCAATGGCAAAATGTTGGTTATCTCATTGAGTTTATGCTGTGCATCCTCTAGAGAATTTCGTCGACATGCTGCAGCCATTGATTTCTCATCTAGTTCGCATATGTCATCATGTTGCGGCGCAAAACGTTTCTCACTCTTCGGTAAACTTGGATCGGAGGCACCGTCAGGTTGTCGCAATAATGTATAATCATCCATGCCAGCGATTTCCATGATGCCATTCAAGCTGGGCAAAGATCCCTGACTTGGACTATGTGATGGCTGCTTGGGCGGACTAGGCGTTAGACGATAGGCGGGCTCACTGCAAACGCTGCTTTGGCCAACATTGAAACGGAATGCAGGCTCACTAAAAACGCTGCCAGCATCGTTGCGGAAGAGCGTTGAGGAAGGCGTCACTTCGGCCATGGCCAGTTGTGAGGTGAAGATCTCATGTAGACGCGCCAGCTGATCGAATTGATGTCTGCAAAGAGAGAACGAGAGAAGAGGTAGAAAATATAAGTTATAAGTTTGGAATACAGATTCATCTGTAGCAACTGCTACTGTTATAATTCTTACCTAGCTCGCTCGCCACACTCGCTGAAGGATTCACATGCCATATTGAAGCTAGACACAAATGATAAGTTGTCACAGTGACTAAGTGCAGCCAGCGGATGTCCATTTTCTCTTTCCCGTTCCCTTTCTCTGCTCATAGTACGTGCAATTTCTTCCTCTGTCACCTGCAGCCCGCAGTCAATGCTACGCTGTGACGGATGCTGCGATGAGGCACGACTTGCGATTAGTTCCACATCGTGTAATTGTTCACGTGACACATGTCGTGAGAGCAGGCGTTGTAAACTATCGTGCGATATGTCCCGTGAACCGAGTGGATCGTCGAGCAGCGGCAATGCTGGTGGTACCTCCGATGGTCCACTATCCTGATCATCACCATCCAGTGCAACATCTGCACTGCAACCAGCATCAAACACTTGTGGCAAATCCAATGAGGCTTCCGTTTGAAATGCTGTTCGATCCGGTAAATCCAAAGATTTTTGTTTCAATTGCGATAACTTTAGATGCAAGGCTGTGGGTGAACTGCTTGCGGAATTAGCAGCTGTGGAAGACGCCTGGAAGACTTGTGAAGTCTGATTCTCAACCCATTGGCGTATCATTGTCTTTTTGTGCGCATCCATGAAGCCGTAGCCTTGTGTCTGTGCAGCTGTCGGCAAATTGCCCGCAGTTAGTGAACGACATGATTGAGACTTGGGTCCATCCACCCAAGTTTCGCACTGTTTGACATGATTCACTTCACGCATGAGATGACGCGCCTCGGCAACCTTGGCACGTGACACACGTGGACCATCGATCCATTGTTCCTCAGTGATTTTTCGCATGCCTGCCTCTAGTTGTTCCAATGCTGCGCCTGGCGTTGTGCCATGTGGTCGACGCAGTGGTGAACCTTTTGGTGTCGGCATATTTGATCCTTTGGAGCACATATGTCGTGGTAACGCTGGCGAACCAGGTGGAGGCAATTCGTGCGCTAAGACAGTGCTGTGTGCTCCAATGGATGAGTTAGAGGCAGCTCCAAGATTGTTATGACGTTTCAAACTGCCGGTGGAACTCAATGTTGTTTGCTGTTTTTTGGCTATAGAAATAGAAACAGAAGAGAGAAAGAGATGGAGAGAGAGAGAGAGAGAGAAAAAAAGAGAAGGGTCAGCTTAATATTTAACCTACGAACTTAGCCTAAAGAGCAACTTTTGTTCCATTACCATAAAATCTTGATAAATATCACAAAATATCTCAAGTTAACAAACTCAAGGACAGACCCCAAAACACTTTATACCACATCATATTATTAAATTAACAAAGACCTTAATAGACAATCTTGTACGCACAATTTACGCTGTAGTCCCTAGAGTGTTGTCGTATACATAGACTTGATAGACTTGAGGAATTCCAATTAAAATCTCGTAAGCAATTGATGTCAATCTTCCGTTTTTTTTCTTACTAGGGGTTGCTTCAACAAGATTTTTGGACTTGTGGCTTTTGGTGTCCCTTTAACTTGTACTTGAACCTTATTACTTACCCTTTTCGAGTGCGGCTTTCTTCATCAGGGGACTGCCACAGTTGGATTTAGGTTGTGATGTCATTGGTTTCTCTGTTGCCTTCAGATTTTTGCTAAGCAGTTGACCGCTGGCGGTATTCAGTGAAGGCAAATAAATTGGAGGATGTTCACCGTCGGTGGCATCATCATGTGGTCCCATATAGATGACAGTATCCGCTGAGATCTCTGAACTCGATGGATCTGCACCTGAACCCGCTGAAGAGCCACCAGCAGCAGCACCACCACCACCATTGGCACCAGTTAAGCCTTGTGCCAGACCCACAGCAAGGGGCATGGGCACACGATGTTTGCGACGACGTAAACGATGTATACGCGATGCAATCTGTATCGTGGAAAGGGCATCCTGATAGCTTTGCTCGTGTTGGATATGTGCGACAATTGCCACATGGCAGGTGATGGGTGCTAGGCAATCCTTAAGTAACGGTGTCAACGGGTGGTCCTTGTGCGGCGGATGCCTTTGTCCGCTCAATATGGCCAACAGTATGTTGCCAATTCCCGAGAGTGGCAGACCCCCGTTGCGATTGGCACAGCCGCCCAAGTCGATGATATGTAAACGGCTGCGACCGCCAGCAACTAAGACAGACATAGGGCGGAGAGAGAGAAAAAAGAGGAAAGAGAAAACGAAATGCGACACTTTAATGGTCTGGCGTCTAGTGAAACATTTAGCGTGCCACTTGAGTGGCAACAACAATGAGAGTGTGAGTGAGAAAGTTGAAGGCAAAGTACAATGTTGAGTTGTAAAAGAAAAAGAGATGATGTAAGGGGGCAAAAAAAAAAAAGAGAAAGGAGAGATGAGAGAAAGGTTATAACTACAATGACTTACCACCCCCCTTGCGGGATAGACTATATTGGTAGACGTGCAGCGTAAAGATGAGGGCGGACTCCAGCATAGATGAATTGGAGTTAGAGTTCGTGTTAGAATTGGCGTTTGCATTAGAGTTGGAGGAATTCCCAGTTCCTGTCGTTGTCCCTGTAACTGTGCCGGAACTTTTTAAGCGTCCGGCTAGCGCTGAGTCGAGAAAGAGGGCCGCACGCTCCGCGGTGGGTGCACGTAGCTCCGTTGGGCCGCCAAGGAAGTCGTCACGCAAATAAATCCCCGGGGAGTCGTCAGATTCTGTGTCGTCGTCGTTGTTGTTGTTGTTTTTGTTGATGTTGTTGTTGTGGAGTATGGAATGAAGTCATGGAGTGAATGAAAAGAGCATTAGGTTTTATGTGCGAATAAATGCCACTCGATGTAGTTAGCAGCCATTGAAGCAGCAGTGAAAGCTGCCCGAGTTGCCTGAGTTACCCAAGTTACCCGAGTGGCCCGAATTGCCTCTACACACAGGTTAACTTTATTCAAATTGGGGGCGAAGCAAGTTACAGCTGCCAGCTACCAGCTACTAGCAGAGTTGCCTCCCCTTCCATCATCATCATCAACATCATCATGGCCCAGGGGCAACATTACTACGGCTCACGCCCATTTCTTTGGCCCGCCCAACGCATTTATAACCCCAATATGCTGGCCCTATCCCCTGCTAGCCCTCAGGCAGCTAACAGGTGGCGTTGTTTTCGCTCGTTTCGCTGTAATACTTACCAGCCGCATGCGAGATGAGCAAATCCGTAGAGAGAGCATCCGGTTTTGTTGCATTGACGCCAACGGCGCTTACACGCACCGAGAATCTTGCTCCACTCTTCTGTCTTCTCTCCTGTATGCCTTTGTAGAGCCAAGCAATGGCACAAGGCGCCGCCCCTAGAGCACCTGATCCCAACTCGCCTAGTACTGTCTGCGGTTGCCCTGTGCCCGGATAGCCCATGGCCAGCAAACAGCCATCGGAGCCTTCAAGTACGGCGGGTATCACCTCGCTTAAGGCTGCAGCACAGACGTCCGACTAAGTTAGACAAAAGTTAGAAAGTTTTCCAGATTGTAATACGATAAGAAAATGTAATTGCAACTTAAAGAATTATACATAGATATTAAAACTTGGATCACGTTAACTTTGAGAGGTTAAACTAGTTAAAGGTAAACTACACATTTTGCATAAACTTTTCGTAACAAGCAAAGAAACATGTTTGTACTTCCTGCACTCAATGTTGTAACATCAAATAAGCATATCAGAAGCAAAAGTCTAACATAAGCTTAACATAAGTCTAACATAAACATTACATAAGTCCCATATAATCCAATGAAATCTGTCAAAATTCTGTAATCTACGCGAAATTCCTTATTTTTCTTTTTCCTAAGCTATATGTAATCCTCCTTAATCTCTTACTTCATTCCCGTTCGTCATTTTACTCTCACCTGTTTATCCTCCGCCGTAAACAAATTATCGAATGCAAACATTTTGGGTGCTGCTACCATTGGTGCTCGCTCCTGTGCTTGAGGCGCACAAACATATTTGGGATCGGTGAGTGTCACCTGACGTTTCTTCTTATCCAGCGCCATATAGTGTGGCTCTGCACAGTTGCCAGTTTCCGCAATTCGATCTGCAACGCGTAACATGACTTTGACTTTACCGACGCCATAACATTCGCGACTTGCCAGGCGACGCGCCAAACCCGGCGGTATTGGCGGCGGAGCACGCTGTAGTGCACCACAAAAGCCACCATTACGTGGTATGACAATATTGTTGCTATTAGAGCCAATGCTGCTCATAGCTTGATGTCCTCGTCCTCGATTATCAGTTGTTTCCATAGTTATGGAAGTATATATCTAAGTATTTCTTTTGGAAGCACTTTGGGTTCCTTTTTATTTTAAAGCACACATAAAAAACAGAGAAAAGAATAAAAACAGAGAGAAAGAGAGAGAGAGAGAGAGAGAAAATAAGTGAAGTGTGCTAATAAGGATCCATATACTTTTCTTGGTCACAAAAAGTCCTTAAATTCCAAATTCCAAAGAAAGATACATAAACTTTTTGCCACTTTGTATGTCTTTTATATCGTTGATTTTATGCTCAACATTCGCATTTTCTGTCATAAATTTTGTGATTTTGGCCAAAAGTACAAGAAGGGGGGACAAAAAAAAAGGACAACGCGTTGAGTTAGGATGTGTACAAGTTCGAGTTGTTTCGAGTTGAGTTGAGTTTGGGTCCTTTCATAGACATAACACTTTCTCTTTATGGTTATTACCATCTGTTTATTGGGCATATGCTATTCGCCATACGCCATTCCCTATTCGCCTGCTATTCGCCTGCTATTCACTCCATTCGCTACAGTATTCACTATTCACACTCACATGATTCACTGAGTTTCCGGGTACTTTTATTCACTTGTAGCATCTTCTACATTATTTACAACAATTTTCTTTTGATTTAACTTGCATTTTCCCCTTTCTCTATACTTCACTTTTTTTTTTGGTTTTTTTTGTTTTTTTTTGTTTTGGGCTTCTGAGAAATGTTTCACGTCTTGGTCTTTCTTTTAGAACTTTGTAAGTTTTATTTATGTGCAAATTCTTTAGTTTTATTTTGATCATAAATTTTCTGAAGTTTTTATTGTAATTTGTTTGTTGCTTTTTTTAAAGGCATTTAACTTGAATTAAGTTTTATGTTTATGTATTTTAAGTTTTATTTAAATATGTTTTCAAGCTTGCATTGCGAACATGTTTTGAAGATTTATTACATTTTGTTCAACTTTTCTTGGGATTATATTCAATTTATTATGATCCTACGTATAATATTTATTCTAGATATTTTCTGGTATTTTTTTTTTTATTATTATTTGAAGTTATTTTTATCGCATTAAGTTCGTTTTCTTTAAGATGCTACAAATAACTTAAAGAACTTGACTTTGATGTTGTAAGAAGAGTGAGAGAGAGAGAGAGAGAGAGAGAGGAAGTGAAAGAGGGGAATGAGTCGAGGTGCCTTCATTATCATCATTATGCGAATTCAAATAAGGAACGTGACATTTTTGCAACGTCTTTTCATTAATATTGTCCCTCTTGGTGGCACGTAGCCAACGAATGACTGGCAACTTTAGCTTTTGCTGTTAGCTTCAGCTTCAGCTTCAGGTTCAGTTTTGGCATCGGAATCGGCAACAACATCAACGTCAACATCACCATCATCAACATCAACGTCAACTTTAACTTCATTTTTCAGACAGCGCGCACCTGCCACATGCTGCCGCCACATGCCACTAACTTCTTTTAACTTCGTCCACCTTTTGAGCTTTGGCTTTGGCTTTGGCTTTTCACACAAATCGATTGGCAATGCCTTCTAATTGTACGCAACAACAAGAACAGGAACCACAGGAACAGCAACAACAACAACAACAACAACAACAGGAACAACGGGAACAACAACAACAATGAATGAATGAATGCCATGGCATTGTATGGCCAACAATATTAGCACAACAAACAAATACACACACGCACACACAATGCCTTTCACGCACACACACACACACCAGCGCACACACAGACGAAGTCTTTAACTCTTGCTCGTACATGTTTAATACACAACAAACCCTTTTTTTATGACTGGCAATTTCTGGTTGTTGATTTCATCTTTGGCTGCGACGCTTTGGCTTCTTCGTTTTTGATATACATGATTTATATATATATTTTTTTTTAAGCTTAATTCTTAGCGTGTTGGCTTCTTAGGCTCTAACGAAAATACATTTCACATTTTCTTCTTAACACACAACTCGCGACGCGAACGCCACCTGCGTGCCATCAACGTTGGCATTACAATCGCAACTGAACAACACTGCGACGGCCACAGCACTCAATGAGTTTCGTTTCAAGATGTTAGAGTGCTAGAGAGTGCTGCTCTGTTACTTTGCCGCTCTTTCGACACCCACAACTCGCATGCGCGTATCTAAAGCAAAGAGAACGTTTGTACAACTGAGCACCAATTAGTTTATGCTGGCAGTGCTGTGTTCATGCTTTTTGTTGGGGTTGGACTTTCGCTTTTGGCCTCTGACAATTGTTAAGAGAGCACATACGTATATGTATATATATGTATATATGTATGTAGTATGAAGAGAACGACAGTTTGTATGGCAAGTGGCGTTAGAAAGCACAGGTAAACAAAATCAGCGAGACTTAAACAAAAGGAACAACGCAAATGATGTTTATATTGTAGACATCAAAATGCTGAAAGAAACAACAAAAACAAAAAACAAAAAAAACGGCAAAAACAACAAAAAACACACTCACATGCGGAAAGAGGAGCAAAAAGCACGCACACAGACACTCACGACGATAGTTGAGGAGCTGAAGCCTCACTTAAGTGCTGTATGATGGGGCGAAGGTTCTAAGTGATGAGCGTGAGAAGAGAGGAGTAGTTGAAAATCTAGGGTAGAGGGGGAGACCCCAAAATGCAAACGATGTGTTTTAAGTTCGCTTACATTTGACAGCCGAGCTGAGTCTTTGCTGAGTGTGTGTTTGTCTCTGTGTGTCTGTGTGTGTGTGTGTGTGTGTATTTAAAAGCATCTATGGGTGGATTTGGGTGGTCTTTGAACAGGATACGATTTGAGCATAGATTCGTTTATGGAAAGGGAAACATTGAGAGTCGGGTAAGATGGAGGATGGGGTGGGGGGCTAAAGCCGTTAAAAGTGTTTTTGGAGCCGACTGACAATATGTCTCAATTAAAGTTGCAAAACTGAAGTAAACTCTTAACAACACTTAAAAACATGTTTACAAAATGTGTTTAAATGAGTTTCAAATTAAAATGATTGCAGCTAAGCATGTCAGCTCTTTAACGGAATTTAAATATACTTTTCAAAATAGAAATCTAATAAATTTAATAATATTTTGATATAAATCTTTTATTACTTATGCATAAATAATACTTACCATACATACATATGCTGAAGAGTTGTCACATACAGTTTGAATAGCATTGAGGCAACTGTCACTAAGAGCAGTTTTGCAAGCATTTTGGCCTATCCGTTACTTTTTGCATAATGTGGCAACGCTTTGTGTGTGTGAAATTCAAAACTAATCACAATGGATAATAAAGTAAGATTAAAACCCAAAAAAATTGTGAAAGTTATTTGTGCATTATATAAGTAACAAATAAGGAAGAGTTTTTTTTTGTTTTTTTAAGTACTACTTGAGGCGCATAAATGATGAAATTGATGAAAATAATTGATTGTAATAAAAATCTAATGAAATGTTTGTCTTTTTCTTTTCTTTCTTTTTGATAATTTGTTCAACTTTTATTTCACTTTATCCATTCATTTTTTTTTTATTTAATTTTTTTTTTTTTGTTTTTTACATATACAGTATATACTTGAGTATCATTCTTTTTTTTATATCTTTCATTATCATTTTTAATGTTTTTATTTTTTTTTGTTGCTTTTTCACTTGATGCGCAACAACAACAATTTACTGAAATATCATTATGTGTGTGTATTTGTCTAGTTGAAATGCATTTGCGATAAATGATATACGACGGAATATACATATATCGTATATATATATTCAATAGTTACAACTAATTCAGAATTGTGAGAGTATAAATGTATATGTATTTATATATATATATAGAGTATATTTATATATATATATATATAACTTTATGTATGTATTTATGTATATGTATATGTGTATAACGCATGTGCTTAAAAAACTATAGACTTAAGATTATTACAAACAAATTGAAACAAACAGCCTATGGAAAAATGTTTAAGAGGTAAAAAAAAAATTACATAAGAAACAACAACGATAATGGTCAAGTAATAGGAAAGACTCTCGATAAGGTAGTGGGGGGATAGGGGCCTCGATTGATAATATTGGAATTCATTCATTGATCGTAAACTTTGTCACACGTTAAATCGTTTTTTTTTTTGTTCTTTTCTTCGTAGAATTTGCATGAAACAAAAATGGAAAAAAAATAATGTAAACTGAAAACATTGAATTGAGCTTGAGCCTGACTCCAGCTTTATATAGAAAACACTCTTCATATTTAGTGTGAGGGTGCACCATAGGAGCTGCTGGGAGCAGATGGAGCTGGTGGTGCAGCTGGTGCACCATATTCCTGTGGTGGTGCAATGCTGTTCGGGTAAGGTCCGGTCTCCTCCTTTTGGGTCTTGTAACGAATGAAATAGACCTCGGGTTTGCTGGGCTGCGTTGGTGCTGGTGTTGGAATAACAATATCTGGCTGTTCTTCGGGTTTCTTGACTAGCACATAGACCAAAGTCTTCTCTTCGTTCTGTGGGAATTGTGGAATAATTGGTGCAGTTGGTGCTGGTGGAGATGGCGCCTTGATGAACACAATCTTGTAGTGCTTCTGTGGTGGTGGCACATACAGTGGTTTTCTATATACAGCAGCAGCAGCAGCAACAACAGACCGGAAAAGGAGAAGAAGAGAAAGGAGAAGGGTTTGGTTTTTTTTTTTATTTATTTTACGTTATGTTATGTAAGTCAACAAAATGAGATACAATAAATGTTTCGTATTCGTATATGCAAATGCCCGACCCAAAAAAACTTGTTTTCATCCAGCTAATAACGACCTGTCACAATTACCGCCCACAGCGTTATTGTTATTATTAGCGTTATGAGTATCAAATATTTTCAGGTGTACTTTTAGTACTATCTTCAGGGCTTATATAAAATGTGTTATACCCTTTCCTTGATGCTACCTATGTTAATTGTGTTCCTGTCCCCCCCAATATCCCTTTGGCCATCATCTACACACGATGAATGTAATAATTAGCTTGAAAATGCTAAGAAAATACATAAAAAAAAAACTTAGGTAACACTTTTAGTCACGCTTTGACTGTCTTCATCACCATATCTTTTGCTCAAGTAATTAAGATATATACGCGTACTACTACTACTACTACTAATATTACCAGTACAACTATTAGTGCGAAGAAAGACGAAGAAATGCATAGAAAGAAAGAAAGAAGACGATACCACAAGGCAATGACAAATTACACTTGAAACACGCTTTAGACCCCGTGTCTCTTCTTTTTTTTTCTGAGTATTAAATAATTTCCCTTGTAACTGACAAATGCAGCACATTAAAATTTTTTGAAAATGGAAATTCAAGAAATATTTATGTATGTTTGTGGCGCCCCTTCACTCTAACATTTTGCAAATGATAATGCAAAAAAAAAAAAAAAATAAATAGCAAAACGCAATTTGGCAATCATAACAACTGTTAACTATCTAGCGGGGCCCTGAGCCGGATTAGATGATTAAAGTTAAAAAAAAATGTTGCAACATGTTTTTTTGCAAGTTGCGCCTTGCTGCCTGGTCGTCATTTCATGTCATGACAGTTATTAACAAAGTACCAAGTACTAAGTACTAAGTACCAAGTACTAACCAGTCATACATATTGGATACATTCAAAACTCCATCTGTGTCACAGACATGATGAATTGTGGGAGAATTCTCTACGTAACTGTCGCTTGACACGGCACAGTTCAGTTCAGTTTTTTTTTGCGTTATGTGTAATAATAATTTATGAAAACTATAGTTATACTAAGTATGTGTAGGTTTTTCTACTCTGTCGTCTTTTAACTTAGTTGAAGGAAGCCTTGAGTAATAGTGTATAATTTTGTTTTTTTTTTTCGGCTTGTAGTCGTTGTACTTTACTTAATGGGCTTTATATTATTTTGTGTGTTTTTATAACTGTTGTACAAAATTTACTTTGTAACTGTGACTAATATGCCCATTGTATTGTTAAGACTAGCGAATGTTGCATTTGATGCCATTCTCGGACTCTCTTTTAAAATTTCTGATTAGAATTTTACTGCAAGGCATCTGTTTTAACTCTTACTTTTGTTTCTCTTTAACATTTTAAAGTAACGTTCTGTAGCATTGCCAGCTCTGAGTAGCTTTACGCGCTACGTATCCTTACTCTGTTTCAACTTAAGCTTAAACTGTTTCAACTCTTACTTTTGTTTCTCTGTAACATTTTAAAGTAAAGTTCTGTAGTATTGCCAGCTCTGAGTAGCTTCTTATGCTCAATATCCTGATGCTCAGCTTATTGCTTGTTACTCTGTTTCAACTTAAGCTTAAACTATTGCAACTCTTACTTTTCTTTCTCTTCATAATGTAAGCTTAAAGTTCTGAAGCATTGCCAGCTTTAATTTACATATTGAATTCTTAGTTTCATTTTTTTAACATATAGAACGTATCCTTAAACTCACCTTGGTGCCTGATACTCTGGCTCTGGTGGTGGAACATGAACATAGACATGCTTATGCACCACTGGTGGCTGCTGTGGTGGTCCATATTGTGGTGCTGGTGCACCATAACCACCGCCAGATCCACTTGGCTGATAGCTGCTCGATGGTGGAGCACTATAAGTGTCACGTGGTGGCTCCGGGCGAGCTGCGACCAAAGCAGCGCTGGCCAAAACTAGCACGATCTGTGCCGTGAGAAAAGAACGAGAACGAGAAAATAACGGTATCAGCTGAAGAACTTTAAAAACAAAAACACAAAAAATACACACACACACACACGAATTTTTATATTTGTTAAGAAACATACCACAAAACTGGGCTGCATTATGTTTAAGTGTTTATATATTGAATGGATCGTGTGTATATATGTATATATATATAAACTATAATCCGTTTAAATTGAGACACTCGTTGGATATTCGCTGGAGTTCGTTAGACGCGGAACCTCTTACTCTTACTGCATGCCACAACGATTGTTGCAGTTTCTTTTATAGCGCCGCTCAGGTGGCGAGAAATAAAAATTAAGTAAAATTCACTGACGGCAACGTTGACGCCAGCGATGCCAGCGACGTCAGCGTTGTTAGCGTCAACAGAGTTTAACCAGCAGACGCAGCAGTTGGCAAAGAGCGGCGCATAACCATGAAGAAATTAAAATGTATAAAGCGACGGCAATAACAACAATAACAACAGCGACAGCAACTACAATAACAATAACAACAGCAGAAGCAGCGGCAGCAGCAGCAGTAACAGCAACAAGAGCAACAGCAACAGTAAAAGCAACAATAATAAATACAAAAACAATAACAATAACAAAAACAAAAAAAACAGCCGAAACACTGAGCAGCTGGCAAGTCATCTGGGTCTGGGGGAAACTGAAGCTTCAGCCAAAAGTTGCTGCTGCTGCTGCTGCCGCTGTCGCTAGCGCTGCTTCAGCTGCTCCTAGCTGCGACTGCGCGACAACTTTGACTTCAACTTCGATGCTGACAGCGCAGCGACTGCAAAAGCAGAAGCGCAACAGAGTTAAGCTAAGCTTTGCTTACTGCTGACCATTTCTTGATGTTATTTTTTTTTTGTTTCTTGTTGTTGTTGTTTTGTTACTTTTTGGTTTTTCCTTTTTTTTTTTTTTTAATTTTAACTGATTCGATACCCTCGCGCTGTGCTAACCGCATTTCGTTTATTTCACATAGAAGGAAGAGGAATCTTTTGACTATTTCTATGCACAAATTGTATAATCGCAAATAGATTAATTATTAAGGTTATGCATGAGGTTAAATTCGTCAATTGATTTTAAATAATTTGATATTTTAAATTATAAAAAATTTAAATTGTAAAAAATTTAAATTAAATTGTAAAAAAATAAAATAAAGTGAAAAAAAATAAAATAAAATAAAGTGAAATAAAATAAAAAAATAATGAGAATAATTATAAATTTAAAAAAAATTTATTGAATATTTTAGAAAAAATTGATGTAAAATATATTAAAAAAATAATATCATATTTATAAATTAATTTAAATTAATTGATATTGATAATTCTGCAGAAAGGATGCAAAATTAATTTTTAATTTTATGTTTTTATAATTTTTGTATAATTATTTTTATTTAATTAATATTTTACGTCTCTAAGAAGTTTGTCCAACATTTATTTTAATTATATAAAATATAATAGACTAATTTTTTTTTTTAAGTATAGAGATTAACTGCAAATCAAGAGTATTTTAACTGCTATGCAACGATTATAACACATACTTGTTTTTTTTTTTTTTTTTATTTTTATTTTTTTTTATTTGATTTTTCTTCTTTTTTTTTCGTCTTTGCTTTTTTCTCCTTCTTATTTTTTTTTCTTGTGGTATTTTCATTGTATTTGTTTCATTATTACGAGCAAGTATTTTGATCATTTTTCGTTTTGGAGGATCGCATCATCGTTTGCTTGTTGCCTGTACACGGATCGTGTGGCACGATTCACTTTCAATTTCATTGAATGTAAGATGCGAATGTGAGTTTAAATGTGAATGTGAGTGTTTATGTGAATTTCGATGTGAATGTGAGATTCACACTCTGGAAAGGGGGGCAAACATAATGTTTCTGTTTCTGTTTCTGTTTGTGGTTTGTGCTCTGGACTCAACTGGAACTCGTACTCGAATTGTGCTGTTATTTCATTTCTTCATATACTTCACATCTATCTCTCTTCCTCACTCTATCTCTTTCTCACTCTCTCTCTCGCTCTCTCGCTCTCTATCTAGCTTACTCGTTGACTTCGCTGTCTGTTGAGCTAATAATGAGCTTCACGGTCTTGTTGGGATCACAATTTCCATCTTCATTTCCATTTTGTTTTTTCTTCTGCATTTTTTATTTTTTTATTTTTATTTTTTTTTTTTAGCTTTTTCGGACATAATGCAATAGTTGTTGACGATGAATTTCTTTAATTTACTTTTATTTCAAGCTTATTCAATAATTTCACGTTCGGCAATGACATTATTTGTACTCGTTTTTTGTAGTTATATATATACAGATATATATACAGATATATATATAGATATATATATATAAATATGATTAGCAAAATGTTACGTTTTGATTTTTGTTTTTACTTTGTTTTCCTTTGTTTTTTTTTGTTTGTTGTTGTTGTTGTCTTTTCTATTAGAGACTTTTCTTTTGTGGATGTCACGATCGGGCAATCAGTTCGTTTGGCATTACCTTGGCTTTAACAGCCAGACAGATTTAGCCATTTTTTTGGTTGTTTTTTTGGCTTGAGGTGTTGTCGAAATTGTTATGCGCATAATCGATAAATTGCAACCGTTCGTTCGATCGATCGATCGATCGATCTGTCTATCCATGAGGCACTCCTGCAAAATTGAGGAGCGTAAAACCAGAGGAGGGGCAACATTTGTAGCAACATTTGGCGGCAGCCGGAATTTAATAAAATCAGCAGCATTATGGCGCCTATTGCGCCTGAAGCTGCAATGAGGAATGAGGACGACACTGCAACTGGAACTAGTGACTAGCAACTAGTAAGTTGCAACCTGTAACTTGTAACTAGTAACTGCAACATCAGCTGCAACTGTCACTTTTCCTCAATGGCATCATTTATACTGCCGTTAGCCAAATGGTAAATGTTTCTTTTTTTTCTACTTTTTGCTTGGCTTTGTTTTTTTTTGTTGTTTTTTTTTTTATATATTTTTGGCCATGTTTACAGTTGTTTATTTTGTTGTTCATAGCGCGGCTCGCGATTGTGCGCGCGCGTTGCATTTCCTCAATTTCCCAGCTCTCATCTCGCACATTAAAAAAAAAACAGAAAAAAATCCTCATCATCATCGTCTTCAATCACCTTGTAGGGTAAAACAATTTGATGACTTTTGGGGCAGACGGGCAGATAAGCAAGCAAAAGTGTTACCACAAGCCACCATTTTGCCACCAGGCATCCCGACACTTACTGGCAATAAACAGGTGGATGCAACATTTACTGGAGTATCGACTATACAGTTTTCAACTTGTGAATGGAAAGAAAAGTCTTACATGTGTTTTTTTTTTGTTTGTATTTAGCTTGAAGTCAAGAGTGTTAAAAGTAGTATAACAAGAAATTGATAGAATGGGAAGTAACTTCAGTTGCGAGTTGAACTGTATCCGTATTTAGGTTGATATATGAAATATCCTGAATTAATGTAGTTCTTTTAGGTAAAGATTATTTTATTCATATATCAAGGTATCTCTCTCTTCATCTATCAATCTATTCGTAGTTAGGTTGATTTATGAAATATCTAGGATTAATGTAGTCCCTATGTTCCTCTGTACGTTCCTCAATCTATCCTGAATTAATGTAGTTCTTCTATGCAAAGATCTTTTCATACATATATGTTGGTATCTCTCTGTCCATCTATCAAGCTATCCGTATTCAGGTTAATATATGAAATATCTTGGATTATTGTAAGGTAGTTCCTCCATTCCTCTGTGTAAAGATCTTTTCATCCATATATTTAGATATCTCTCTCTTCATCTACCAATCTATTCGTATTTAGGTTGACATATGAAACATCTAGGATTAACGTAGTTCCTCTGTTCCCATGTGTAAAAATCTTTTCATATATCATCCATATAGCTAAATAACACTATCGGTTCATCTATCTTTCTAACCGTATTTAGGTTAATATATGAAATATCCTGAATAAATGTAGTCCCTAAGTTCCTCTGTATGTTCCTGAATTTATCCTGAATTAATGTAGTTCTTCTATGTAAAGATCTTTTCATCCATATATCTAAATATCTCTCTCTTCATCTATCTTTCTATACGTATCTATGTAGATATACGAAATATCTAGTATTAATGTAGTCTATATGTTTCTCTGCATGTTCCTCAATTTACCCTGAATTAATGTAGATCTTCTATGCAAAGATCTTTTCATACATATATCTTTGTATCCTTAGATCTAGATCTACATCCATCTATTAATCTATTCGTATTTAGGTTGATACATAAAATACCTAGGATTAATGTAGTCCCTATATTCCTCTGGGTAAAGATTTTTTCATCTATATAACTAGTATCTCTCAGTCCATCTATCCATCTATCAGTCTATCCATCTATCAATCTATCCATTTATCTATTCATCCATCTATTTATCTATCAGTCAATCAATCAATCAATCCATCCATCCATCATTACTTCAACTGCATGTATTCATTCATTCATTCATTCACTAATTGCATTGCATTTGCCTGCTTCACCTTCACCTTCTTCAATCATTCATATTCATTGAGTTTTGAGTAGAGCTCAATGATTCTGAACTCAAAAACATCTGCGAAATTATATTTAATGTTGAATGTCGAATGTTGAATGTTGAATGTTTCATCTTTCATCTCTCATCTTTCAACTGGCATATTTAATCTTTCTGCTTTCTCCATTACACACAGATGGAGGCCATCATCATTTCCATCGACACCTTGCCAAGCTCACATACTAATTATTATTAAGCATCGGTTTGGTTTTTTTTTATTTTTTGTTGTTGCAGTTTTTTTATTTTGACTTTATGTAACTCTGAAATGAGACAGAAACGAAACCATTTAAATAATAATAATAATAATAATATTGTATTTACATAAAAAACAATTAAAATGCGTTTACCCAAAAATAAAAAAAATACGCAGACATTGACAGAGCAGAGAAGCAGCAGCAGAGCAGCGGCAGAAGCAGGCAACGTGACAGCGGGATAGGCAAACGGAACTTTTTTTTTTTTTTTTTTTGGAATTTTTGGGGGGATCGTTTAAGAGAGTGTAGACACTTATAAAGGTCCAGTGACAGGCCAACAGACAGACAGATAAGACAGACATCAAGGGAGACTGAAAGATACAGTCACTAGCCGTAGCTATAACTGTATCTGTATCTCTATCAGTTGCTGCTAATGGGCTCGTCTCCAATATTCGGATACAGTGCGTTGGCAATCGCAATCTCCACTTGTTAGTTTTAATTTGTCAAGAGTTGCACTTGAGCTCAAAGAAAGAAAGTAAAATTGAGTCTTGGTAGACTTTTGGGTAAAGACTTTTGCGAGATTCATGTGAGTTTTTTCTGCTTTACATATATAAAATTTTATTGTTGTTGTTGTTGTTATTATTGGGATATCTTCTACTCAAAGTGAAGTTGTTGCTGTTGCGTATCTTACAGATACATATATATATAAATATATAAATACAATTACAGATATAGATGCAGACGTTGTAAGTAAAGATGATGTAAAATTTCATTACACATGTGTCTTGCATAAGCTTGGCCCTCTCTCCCCTCACTCTTTGACTCTCCCACTCTTTCAGTCTTGATATCAGCAGTTAAAGATCTAATTAAGAGTACGAACAAAAATGAAGAAGAAGTAGAAGTTGAAGAAACGTTGGCATTGCATTGAAAATGATTTTTATTGTTTTTGATCATAATAATAATAACGATAAAGATAAAGATAAAGATACAGATAACGTAAGTTAACAACAATTAAATGTACATTTTGTAGTTGTATCGCATATAAACGATGCCTCACTGTTGCACATAAGTCTATATATATATACTATAGTATTTAGTCTTATATAGTTAACAGACATATACAGAGTTATAGTTTATATATATTTATCGCATCGTTAAATGAAAAATGAAACAGACTTCGACTGTTGTTGGTTTTTATTTTTTGTGTATTTGGGGCTGGAGGCCAGAAAAGCTAAAAGTCTTTTTTTTTATTGTTGTTGTAAATGAAGAAGTTGCTGTTTCTGTTGTTGCTGCTTTTGTTGCTGCTGCTGTTGTTGGCATTTTAATTTGTTGTAGTTGCAAGTAATATAGTCGTAATTTATATTTATTTGCCCAGCCTTGGGGCCCATTAAAACTCCACTTTGTTGTTGTTGTTGTTGTCGTTTTGCCGCTGTTGTTGTGCTCTTTCAGGGACGGAGCTTTACATATTTACAAGTGACTTTTGGTTAAAGCCATGGCAACACAGCAAAGTAGCAGCAGCAGCAGCAGCAGCAGAAGTTACTGACTTGTACAGACGCAATGCGAGATACAAAGATACAAAGATACATGAAACATAACATGAAAAACAACTATATAATAAAAATATATATCATATCTATATATATATATATATATTTTTTTTTTAATGTATAATATATTTATATATAAGAATCGCCCATACATATCATTTATAATTTATAATTTATAATTCTTTTCCTTATTTTTTTTCATTTTTTTTTTATTGATTTTTTTTTTGCGCATATAACCGTAAAAGTTAAAAATTATTGTTCTTCTTCTAGGAACCATTAAAGTTCATTTATTTTTATTTTATTTTTATTTATTTTAATTTTTTATTTATTTTAATTTTTTATTTATTAATTTTTTTTTTTGATTTTTTTTTTTGTTTTTTTTGTTCTTTGTATGAATTCAGTTTTTGCATCTTTATATATAAAAAAAAAACTCGTCAAGTTTTTTCTTTTTTTTCGGAAAAGTCAGAAAAAAAAACAAATCAATAAAAATATTTGTTCGCTGCCTAAATTTAAGAATTTTGAATTGTAGCAAAAGAGTTTTTGAGTTTTTAAAACAAATAAAAACAACTTTTTTTTTTAAGACTATTTTTAAGACCAATTTAATAAAAAGTTAAAAAAGTTGCTTCCAGTTTTTTTTTTTAAAGGGAATCAACTTGAGTTTTTTTCTGCTTCTTTTTTTTCTTTCGTTTTTTTCTTCTTTTTTTTTGCTACATTTTTAAAATTTGAAAATCGTCTGCGATTTAAAATGTTTTTTTTTTTTTTGTTTTTTTCTTTTTATTTTTTGCGCATTCCCGAGATTTTTTTTTTTTTTTGTTGTTTTTAATTACGTTTTTTTTCACTTTTGCTTTTTTTTTCGGGGTCGTCACGAATGGTTAGTACCGTACCACGGCAAGCAGCAAAGAGCAATGATAGCAGCCGGCAACGCTGGTGGTAGGAGGGGGGGGGGAGGAGTAGGAGTAGTAGGATAGCTCACTGAGCTGGCACTTAGTAGCGCCCATAGCCGACATCAGTATCAAGTGCGCCCATTGCGCCCAATTTCTGGAGCCAGGCAGCATTTGAGCCACGTGAGGCGGTCAATGGGTTGTTGTTGTTGTTGGCCTCGTTGTGCAGACGCATTTGGTGTTGTTGAAGCGGTTGCTGTTGCTGTTGCTGTGGATCCTCATTGCTCAACTCCAAAATCTGCAAACAAAAAGAGTTAAAAGTTACAATTGTTGTTGTTATTGTTGTTGTTGTTATTGTTGTTGTTGTTATTATTGTTTTAGTTTGTGTGGCAGTTGTTGTTGCTGTTGCTGTTGTTACTCTGCTTGTTATTATTATTATAGTACAGTTATTGTTATTGTTGTGACTGTTGTTATTATTATTATTATTGTTGTTGTCGCTGTTGTTGTTGGCTACATGAAGCGTAACGGATCTGTCTGAGATTGTGAGTTTGTTAGTTATTTCAAAAATCTGTTGAAATACTCTTACACTCTTACACTCTTACACTCCACAGATACATAAATACATATAGTATTTATTTAGCGCAACGCCAACGGCCACGCCTCCATGGCTCCATGGCTTCATGGCACTACGCCTCTACTTCAACTCTAACTTGGACGTGGGAAGTTTGCTCACAGGTTTTCATATAATTTTTGTGTGTTTCTCACTTATTTTTTTTTTTGGCGGATCATTAAATCGAATGAACTTTAGTCAGATCTGTAACGTCGTCTTGGAGGCTATGAAACGGGAGGCCGAAACCAGACTCAAAGTTAAAGCTAAAGTTGGATGCTGTTGCTGAGGCTGAGGCTGCATCACAGCTGCCGCTGTGAGTGTTGATGATGACTGAAAATGTGTTAATGGGGGGTATTGTCGTGTAATTATCAGACGGCAGAGTAAAGTCATACACACACACACACACATACATACATACACAACCCAACCCCCACACACACACACTACACTACACTCAGTGGACTCATCCATCATTATGCTCATCACTCCACATCCAAATCCACATCCACATGAAGAGATCGCTTTTGTTTTTTGGCGAACGATGTGTGAACGGAACGTAAGAAAAACCTAAAACAATTTCGCGCCAAGTAATTATATTATTGCTAATTTAAAAGATTGTTGTTGTTGTTTGTTTGTTGTTGTTGTTGTTTGTTTGCTATTTCTTGTTTGTCTTTCTTTCTCTTGTACACATACAATATTAATAACTGCAGCTGGACCTAAAATGTTAAGATTACGAGCTATACGTATATATGTATGTATGTATGTATGTATTGTATATCTGCTAATGCTATAAGGAAACAAAGCTCAGTTATCACAGTCATAGCATCTCACAGCTTAGAGGAGGGTGGGGTGAAAAGGAGCTGCTACAGATGGAAAACAGATACCATGCCCCATGCTGACTTTACACACAGCTCCCTTACCTCCCTGAATGATAGAGAAGAGAAGAGAAGATGTCTTCTCACATTTGGACAGTTTAATTTGAGAGTTGCCGTTAAGTGCAAAGTTATGTGATTGTATAATAAGGGTCGGGTCTCTCTCACTCTCTTTCTCTATCTCTCACTGTGTACTTCTGGGGATTGTCGACATTTTCTTTTCATAGCTAACGATTGGAGGGCGAGGGTTGCAACAGGGGGTTGACACTAGCTACACACAGCCACAGACACAGACACACTAACACTTACAGTCAATAGTGGCAACTGTGGCACGTTTGCCAATAAATACTCGCAACATATGAGCAGTAGAAATTGCCAGACTAAGCGATTAAATATCAATAGTTGCTGTTGCTGTTGCTGTTGTTGTTGCTGTTAATGTTGCTGATGCTGATGCTGAGATGCTGTAATGCTAAGGTCAGACAGCAAATGTCGATAAATAATTTGTCAAAAATTGTTTTCGTTTTCGTTTTTTTTCTTTTTCATTTTTATTATTATTAAATTAAGCGTGAAGTTTATGCGCCTCTACTATGATTCACTAATAGACTAAATAATAAATAATAATAAATATTAACAATAACAAATAACAAGATATAATAATATATGAAATTCCATCAAATCATCGTGGCACAATTTTTTTTTTTTTTATAAATTAAGCGAATATTTTCGTCGGCTGACCTTAGATTTGTCTTTACTTCCAATTTATTTTTTTATTTCAATTTTTTATTTTTTTTTCAATATTTTATTTTATTTCAATTTTTTATTTTTTTTTCAATATTTTATTTTATTTCAATTTTTTTTATTTTTTTCAATTTTTTTATTTTTTTCCATTTTTTCAATATTTTTTTTTTTGATTTATTTTTGATTTTAATTTTTATTTTTTTTTTGTAAGATTTTCTTCAATTTAATTTGATTGCACAGCTTATTATTTTAATAATGTTTATCAGATAATTCAGGGACTATTTTCTGGTTTTTTATTTTTGGCATAAATTTAAATTGAAATTCAATTTCAAATTCAAATTGTAATTTGTAATTGGAAATTATTCCCCAAAGACCTTGAGCTTCCCTTCTTTATTTTTTTTTTATTTAGTATTTTTTTTACTTAGTATTTTATTAGCAACCCTCAACAAGAAAAGTAACCGGAAAATATTTTTTCAACGTTGTTTTCTTTATTTTGTTTGCCCCTCCCCACAACTCTATAGGTGACAGGCCACAGCTAATTAACAATAAGCTGCGCCTGCTGCTGCTGTTGTTTGTTGCTGCTGCTCAAGCTGCTGCTGCTGCTGTTTGCCAACTCATGATCTCAGGTTCAATGCATTATTGCTATCATCTGACAAGTGGAATTTTCGTATTATTTTTCCAGCGTGACGTCTTCGAGTCAAAGTCAACCTTCGTCAGCAGACGCGACGTCGACGACGTAAGCAGCAACCACAACAGCAGAAGCAGCAGCAGTAGCAGCATCAGCATCAGCAGCAGCGACGTCATCGTCATCGTTATTTGTATTTGACATTTGATTTTTCCCTCCACCTTTTAGTTTTTTTTTTTTCCGTTGTTCATTTTGCTTCAGTTTATTTCATTTTTTCTTTATTTTATTTTTTTTTTGTTTTCCCTTTGCAAATGCCGCTGGCGTCGCTTTTGTTGTTTTATCTCTCTCTCTCTCTCTCTCTCATTCTCTCTCTTACTCTGTGTGTCTTCTGCTTCTTTGACTGCTTGAGCAAAAGCATCTTTTGGCAGCAGCGCACGTCAGCAGTTTATCGATTTGCATGGTCCATGACATGACTCAGATTCAAATTTAGACTTGAGCTCACAGACTCCAACGCATATATTGAGATAGGTAGAGAGAGATAGCGACAGATAAAGACAGAGATAGAGAGAGAGAGTGAGGAAGAGGTCAATAGCGGCAGGCAAGCCATGTTAAAGGTGGAGGTACCGGAACAGAGGCGGCAGCACAGGCAGACATAATGGCAGACACAATGCTCAAAAATATTTGTTAGTGGCATAACATTAGGCAGAGTCTACAGCCGAAGCATGTGGCATAGGTATGAGGCAGACAGAGAGTCGGAAAAGTTTGTCGAAAGCAGAGATTAGCTAGTAACATTGGCGCTAGAAGCAAGGGCAAGGGCAAGAGCAAGGAGAGGAGTGTATACTAAAAATTAGTAGTAGAATTTTAGTTAGTTATAGAAGAAATGAATGAAATTCCGCTGTAGGTTTGCTAACTAAGATTGGAGAGATAGAGAAAGGACTAGGAGAGGAGTGAATGCTAAAATTAGTAGTAGAATCATAGTTAGTTATGTTAGTAATGAATGAAATTCCGCTGTAGGTTTGCTAACTAATTTCGAGAGATAGAGAAATAACTAGGAGAGGAGTGAATGCTAAAATTAGTAGTAGAATCATAGTTAGTTATAGAAGAAATAAATGAAATGCCATAGTAGGTTTAAAGTTTTGCCAACTAATTTAAAGAGATAGAGAAAAGAATTGGAGAGAGAGAATACTATAATTAGTAGTAGTAGAATCATAGTTAGTTATACTAATAATGAATGAAATTCCTCTCTGGGTTTTGAAGTGAATGCAAAGTAAAATGTGTGAGAAACAAGTCTGAGTCTGAAGAATCAGAACAAGTGGCAAACATATGTTTAACTCTTAAGTGAGACTAAGTGCAGACAGATCCGATGAATGGAATGACCGAGACATACAACAGCAAGTGTTGGAAATATCAGCATGAAAATGTCAGAGGCATGATCAGCAGACAGACAAGAAAGAATAACAGACAAGTACGAAGATAAACGAGAACAAGACGAAAGACAGACAGACGAACAGACAGAATGGACAGACGAATAAAATCAATGACCAAAGACAGCAGCCAAGGACTGTCTGTAAATGCAGACCTAGAGATATACTTGTACTTGTATGTCGATGTGTTTTGCGAGGGGCTGTCAATCAGTTACGTTGCAAGTTAACAGAGTGAGTGCATGGAGTGCACTCGAAGTGGCAACAGTAGCAGCAAATGTTGATGCTACACATTAACGACTTGTAATAAACTGAAAAGCAAATGCTGACAGTTACGCTGCTGCTGCGACAGCAGTTGCAATTGCAGCTGCGTTAACTTAAATCGACTGGCAAAATTGATATGAAACGCAGCACATCCACAATTACATCTACATCTACATCTACATTCACATCTACATCTACATTCACATCTATATCCACATCGACTTCCAAATAAAAATACAACATGCATTAAAATTGCATTGACTCTCCTCCTGCCCCAGTCGAGCAACATTTTTGTATTTTGGTTGCGAAAAAGAACAGGAAACTCTGCAAAGTAGCAGCAGCAGCAGCAGCAAAAAAAAATAATAATAATACATACCGAAAAGCAAAAATAAAATAATAATATTATAAAAGTTTTGCTGGTTTGGGGCAAAGATGAGTGCTTGCAGCTCAAAACTCGCAGCAGGTTGCTGCAATTCGATTGTAGCCGGGCAGGCTGCAAAAACGTTGCACTGCCAGGTTGCAAGTTTTGCTGCAGACCTCAGATGACGCCAATGCGACCGTTAAGACGACCAGCAAAAAGAAGAAGTAACCAAAAACAACAACAAAACGCAAGGAACGCTGCATGTAAGAGACAACGTGACTTAAAGTTACCCTGCAAACAGACAGCAGACATTACGCCACTAACAGCAATAGTTGCAGCAAGCTTAAACTCGCAGGGTATAAAAACAGAAGGAAGAAGAAATACGAAAAAGAAGAAGAAGGAGAAGAAGAAGCAGAAAATAAAAATAAAGAAGAAGATAACTTGCGAAATATGTAAAATATTTTTGAAACAGTTGCAGACGCAACCTCAACAGTTACCACAATAACAACAACTGCAGCAGCAGCAGCGACGACGTCGGCAGTAACAGCAACAGCAGCAGCAGCGACGCTTGGCAGCAATAACAGCAACAACAATAAGAAGATCAAGTAATGTGGTCAGAAGAGTTGGGGTAGCTGTTGGTAAGTAACCCTATAGCTATGCCCATTGGTTTTGCCATTGATGGGCCATGACGTAATCGTAACCCGCAACAATAACAACCAATACAACAACAACAACAGCAACAAAAACCGTAAAGTGGCCAAGTGACCAAAACAGAAAAAAAAAGAAAAAGAAAAACACGTTGAAAAATAAAACCTCAATAATTGGCGACATAATTGCAACTTAATACCACGCTTTGGCTCTTTTCATTTAGTTAATTATATCCCAAAAATAATACACCAACAAAAAAATAAAGGGCATACACACACACATACACACACACACATACATATGTGTATATGTATGTATGTTCACATACTCTGAGTGCGAACTCAGAGACCGTTCGTAATGGTCTTTCAACAGGCTATCCATTTACTCAGTTGCTATCGTTGCTGTTGTCGTCGTCTTCGTCGTTATTGTTGTTGTTGCTGCTGTTGTTGCAGGGGTGTACAAGTGGGTCGTTAAGTTGCAGTGGGGAAGGAGGTAAACGCTAGGTCGGGGTTAGTTAACCCTCACTTACCTGCAGCATCAGCTCACGCAACTTATCCAATTCATCGCCATGCGACCTTGTTGGCAGGTATCGACTCTCGCAAGGCTGCGGCGGCACAACCAGGAGCAGCACCATCAGCAACAATACTAGCATTGGCAGCGGCAGTGGCAGCGATGATTGCAATTTATGTTGTACTGAAGCCTGATTCCTGGCGCTTCTCATTGTGGGAGTTTTTGTTGTTGTTGGTGCTCTGCGTGTTGCAGCTGGCAGTCGAAAGTAATAAAAAAAAAGAAGTAGAAGAAAAAATTGTGTGTGAAATTTTATTTTTTTTGAGCAGCAGCGCAGGCAAAGTACAGTGGAGACTGACTACAGTGTATCAACAGAAAAAGCTAAAGAAAAATTTAAAAATTTAAATATGAATTAAAAATAATAATAAAATAAATAAATAAAATATAAATAAAAAACATTTAAGAAAATTTATAATTTTTATTTTAATAATTTTTAAATATTAAATATTATTATATAATTATTAAACATAATATAATTTAATTAGCTTTAATAATTTTTTTTTTAATTTGTTAATTACTGTAAATAAAAAATATTTAAAAAAAATATAATTTTAATATAAATTAATTCAATTTTAATTAAATTAATAATTAATAAAAAAATGTATAAATTTTATTTTAATAATTTTTAAATATTAAATATTATTATATAATTATTAAACTTAATATAATTTAATTAGCTTTATTAATTTATTTTTTTTGAATTTATTAATTACTATAAATAAAAAATGGAATTTTAATTTAAATTAATTTACTTGTAATTAAATTAATAATAATTTGTAATTAATTAAATTAATTTTTATAATTAAATTAATTAATTTTATATTAATTTTTGGAATTAATTATGTATATTATATAAATGTTAAACATTTTGCAGATTTCTTGTACTTCAGAGCTTAGTTCAACTGTAGTACAGCTGACAAAATGAGGCAAATAATTTGTTAAAATGCAAGTTTATTTAATAGCTTTAAATACTAAATACTAGTAACATTTATTAGCTAATTAATTAGTACGTAATAACACATAAACACAATTTGTGCAATGCGGAATTACAAAAACAAAAAAAAAATCCGGATTTTAATTTGTTTTTTTTTTTTAATATTTTTTTGCGGACTTTTTTGTGAATTTTTATTTTGGGGGCAATTGCAATAACTGCGCCTGGCCTGACCTGGTCTGGTCTGGCGTTGTGTGTGACTCACTTGATAATACTATACGTGAAACGTAGCGCTGAATATTAGTTGTTGTTGCTTTTTTTCGCTTTTGTTGTTGTCGGATTTAGTTGCGGATTTTAACTGCGTCACGATTTTGTTCACTTATTATTATCTATTTTGCTGCTTTACTTTTTTTTTTGTTTTTTATTTGGTTGTATTTATTTTGTGTTGCTGGTTATTTTTTTCTATATAAATTTTTTTTTTGCTGAGCTGTTACTGCGCGATGTGCTGAACTAGGATAACAATGTAGCTTTAAGCAAAGCTGCGTGCAGACATTTGTATTTATAGCCAAAAGCCAAAGGAAAGCGTTGAGATTTTAGTGGCACTTTGGCCCTGATGAAACAGACAACAGGCAAAAGGACAACGGGACGACAAAGCAACGACAGAACGACAGAACGAAGCGTTGGAGTTAGACCCGGAATATGACGTCCTACACATGCGCTACGCTCAACATACACACACCCAAAAGCGATGCGAATTACATGATGCTTGTCCAAGGATATACACTTGGGGTATGTGGCATGCGGCTTTGTGGCATGTAGCATTCGTTATGCGGCATGCGGCATGCGGCCAGGCAATCTCTAACCAGTCGCCAATGCCCAGCGAAATTCCTATACAGTCTCTTTTTTTTTTTTTACTCTTCATATTATGCGCGCGCAGAGGCGGCAACAGCAACAGCAAAAGCAACAAGAACAACAGCAGCAATAACAACAATAACAATAAGCTATATCAGTGTCAGAGTACTTACTGACATTATATGCTCAAGTGTATAAGTGTGCGTGCAGTGGCTTAACCTTCCAAATATTTTTTTTTTTTATTTATTTATTTTTTATATATTAATATTTTTATAATTTTTTTTTATTAATATTATTATTGAAAATGATTAAATTTATTATGAAATTAAATAAAAAATTATAATTTAAATAACAAAAAATTTTAAAAATAATTTTTGTAATATAATTAATTTTTTAGAAATTTTTGATAATTTTTTAATAATTAATTATAAATTTAAAAAATATTTCAACAAAATTTTTTATCTTGTGTCACCTAGATTCCCCCTTGGTAGACGCCACTGCCTGAGAATATTATATGTTAATATATGTGAATGTGTTTGTGTTTGTCTTTGCCTCTGTGTGTGTGTGTGTCTGTCGGTGTGTTTGTCTTTTGCTGTGGGCGTCATTTTGGCACGCCCCAAAACAGAATCTGGTGAAATGTTTTTGCTTAGCAAATTTTCATGGTTAAATTTCAGTTCATGTTGTTGTTCTTGTTATTGTTATTATTGTTGTTGTTGTTGGTAACACTCTCATTCTTATTGTTGTCATTCGGTTTGTTGTTTTGTCGTCATGGCTGCAAGTTGTTGACATTGCCGGGCGTCAATAATGTATCTCCCAGATCTCAAAACTAGCTTAAATACTAACTGGCCAACAAGTACTCAACATGTTCTACTTGTTCTTGTTCTTGTTATTGTCGCTCTTGTTGTTGTTGTTATTGTAGTTATTGCTATTGCTGTTGCTGCTGGTAAAGTTGTTGCCTGAAACAAATGGAACAATTTGTATACCATGCACGACTACAAGCTTGAAATTTTTGATATAGCGCACTTTTGTGTGGCCATTGCTGTGATTGAATACGTGTCATGCATCCCGAATCTAATTCAAGGGTTTTTACGACCATATGAAGAACATTGGACGCGACATACGTACGCGACGGACCTCAGTAACAGCAACAGCAACAGCAATGGCAATGGCAACAGATATAAATAAAAAAACATATGTATGTACATTTGATTGTAAGACAGAAGAACAAAAGAATCAAGACCCAAAAACCCAAGATCCAAGACCCTAGGAGAATATGCGTACAAATGAATTTATTTATAAGCGTATGGCAAATAAACGCTTTATGAAACAAAATAAACTAAATAACACAAGCGTCATAAAATGCAAACAAATATATGAAAAAGATGTGAAAGCAGCACAGATAGAGTGAGAGTGAGTGAAAGAGAGTGAGAGAGAGGGAAAGTGGAATGGCAGATATATTAATAAGTATGTCCTTGCTGCTGCATTTGTGGTTAAAGCGTGTTGGCTTCTCATCCATCTGCTGCTTTTCTTGTTTACATTGCGAAAAGATTTTGTTATTGCAAAGCTTTCGATGCTTAAGCGGAAGCTGCATGCATGCCTAGCAGAAGCTCACTGCTATGACACGCTGTTTATAAGTTTTTGCCAAGTCTTGAGTTAACGGTAAGCTAGCTTAAAGCTATTAAACATTTGTTTGGCTCAGTTAATAAATGGTTTGCTTCCCGGCCAAAACTGCAAAAAATTCTTCTTCTTCATGATTTTTTAGCAATGTTTTAAATTGAATAAATAAAATGCAATTAAAAATTATGAATATTAAATGTTAAGGAAAATGTTTTAATTTATTTATTTATTTTTAAATTTAATTAAAAAAATAAAGAAAATATTATATATCCCTGCATTGAGGCCTAAATAACAGTTGATGGGGGCACCAACATGTCATACTGTATTTTATTTTATAATACTCTTACAGAGGCCTATTAATTTTGGACAGAAGTTTGTAACGCCTCTTAGCAGGCGTAGGAAACCCAACAAATAATCAACAGCAGGATGCAAATATATATGTCCGTTTGTCTCTTCGTCAATAAAAATAAAATATTTATTAAAAATAATTTATTAATTTGTCTTTATTTATTAAATTATTAGTATAAAAAAATTATTTTTTAATAGGAAAAAGGAAATTAAAAACGAATTTTAATTAAAAATTTTTTTAATAAATATTTTAATTTTTATTTTAAATTACCAGAAATTTCGGTTGAATTTTAAATACAAATTTAAATTTCCGTTAAAAAAAAAATAATTTCAGAGCTGGAAGTCTCAAAATCATTCGAGTTTCTATCTGAAATACCAGGTGAACAGAAACTAACAGCAAGTCGCAGCACTAAACATTAACATTAACATTTCGCTCATACAGGCGTAACCGAAATTTGAATTTCTTTTAATATTTCACCCGTCTACTTGCTGCTGGCTTCTGTTTGCCTGGTATTTCAGACAGAAAATCCATTGATTTTAGCTCTGAGATGATCCGAATCATTTTTATACCCTTGCTGAGGGTATATTAATTTTGGACAGACGTTTGTAACTCTCCTTAGTAGACGTGGCAGACCTAACAAAATATCAACAGCAGGATGCAAATATACATGTCAGTCTGTCTGTTCGTCAATAAAAAAATAAAATATTTATTAAAAATAATTTATTTACTAAATTAATACTATAAAAAAAAACTAATTTTTTAAAAGGAAATTACATTTTTATTAATTAAAATTTTTTTAATAAATATTTTAATTTTAATTTTAAATTACCAGAAATTTCGGTTGAATTTTAAATACAAATTTAAATTTCCGTTAAAAAAAAATAATAATTTCAGAGTTGGAAGTCTCAAAATCATTCGAGTTTCTATCTGAAATACCAGGCGAACAGAAACTAACAGCAAGTCGCAGCACTAAACATTAACATTAACATTAACATTAGTATTAACATTAACATCCGGAATAAATATTTTCAATGAGAGAGAGAGAGAGAATATTACCAGCAGCAATACAAATTCGTGTGACATACTTTAAGGCTGTGATTTGATTTTTCGCTCATACAGGCGTAACTGAAATTTGAATTTCTTTTAATTTTTCACCCGTCTACTTGCTGTTGGCTTCTGTTTGCCTGGTATTTTATGCAGAAAATCCATTGATTTTGGCTTTGAGATGATCTGAATTATATGTATACCCTTACTGGGGGTATATTCATTTTGGACAGTAGTTTGTAACGCTCCTTAGCAGACGTGGCAGACCCAATAAATTGTGTATATTCTTGATCAGCGTCGAGAGGAGAATTCAAATCTGCATATCCGTCTGTCCGTCTATTTCACCCCAAACTAGTATCTCACTTTTAATGCTGTCTCAATAAAATATAGTACAAATACTCCCTATCCCCATTATCGGACGCATCGGACCACTATATCCTATAGCTATAGCTAAAATTGAGTTGTCGACCCGCCGAAGGTAACCTTGCTCACTTGTTTTTATTTATATTTTATTTAATTATTTAACTTGACAGTATAAAGTACGTGACGCTTTTCTGTCTCGGCTCGAAAAAAATATAATAGATCTGCGGCTACTCCATTGTTTACTTCCTTTACAGCAAAAATTTATTTAATAAATCAATAAAAAAAAAAAACAAAGTTATTATACGCTATAACAATATTTAAAAAATTCCAAGAACTTGTAGTTCACTTTAATATGTTTTTTATTTACATATCGGAGCGGATGAAAGACAAAGGGTTCATGGTAATGTTAATAATGCATCAAGTGCACAATAACAACAAATTTTTATTACATTTATTCATATTCTCCTTTAATTCGATCATAAAAATTTCAATTTTTTTTTTTATTATTTTTATTATGATAATAAACTTTAAAAGTGGTTCCCATATTTCCACTACTTCCCTTCGTTTACCATGCACTTTGTAATGCAATTAATATTGTATAATAATTTTTCGAATTGCTTTATTCAGTTTAATCGCTTTACAATTACAAATTACAAATTATAATGAAAATTACAACAACAAAATGAAGGTTGAAAAATATAGCATACGATATATGTATATGTATATGCATATGGATAGATGGGATATGGCTCATATAAAAGTTATATAATCTTAAAATTTGTGCGCTTAATTAAAAGTTATAAGCTACGAGTAACTGTAAATTGTTACAACTAACTTAAGTACAACTAAAATACTACATTCAGTGGCATTCTATCAAAAAAAAAAAAAGAAAAAAGAAAACACAAATAAAATAATGTATTTTCTCTCTCTCTCTCTCTCTATCTCATACATAAACATACACTCTCTCTCTCTCTATATCTGTATATCTGGATTTTGTGTATTGCCCTAGCGTTATATCTAGGGATTACATCTACAAACACAGCATGAAGGAAACAGGAACCAATCCATAAAAATGCCTTTACAATCGTTATCGGGATCATAGGCAAGTAATCGATGCCATTTATATTTCTGTTCACAGCCGCATTCGCCTTCACAGCGTGGAGTTTGTGTATTACTAAAATGCAATAAATATTTTTATTAGACTTTCGTAATATTCTCTCTCTTTCTCTTTCTAGACTCACCTGCAAACCTCTTGATGTATTGCCTGCTCAAAGTGCTGTGTATTTACAATCGCACGAATTTTTCCCGCTGAATTTGATGCCCAGTATGGTGTCACAATTTCTATTTTTGATTCACATGCATCTAGTCGACCTGTGCCAGAGTTTCCATTAGCGCCATTGACATTACCACCCGGCGTATTATTGTTGACACCTCTACTATTACTCGTGCCACCGGCTGCACCTCTATTTCGATTACTTGCACCACCAGCTGCTGCTTGTCGTTTCTTGCGTAACTCGCCGAAATAACTGTCACCAGCTTCACCAGCAGTTGCAGCATATGCACCCGGCGGTATAAATATGTCTGGTTCATCTATGAAACGACGTTTACGCACCTTCGCCTGACCACCGCCGCCACCGTTGCCACTACTTGCACCGCCGGCAGCACCTTCCATATTCATCTCAAAGTCACCATACATACGACGCATCAATGCCTTGTTATCGTCTATGAAACGTTCAATTTTGTCTCTGTGAGAAAAATATGGAATATTGCAATTATAGTTTTTACAAATATCAAAAGTTTTATATGTATTTCCTACTAATTATATTTATATATTTATTTTTTTCCTCATACGTCAGAAAATGAATTTCGCCTTATCCTTGAGATAATTAAGAAAATGTGTGAAATAAATAGAAAAAATAAATAAAAGTAAAGCTAAAAACTATAACAAAAGAATTAAGTTGCATATTAAATGCCATTTTTTTTTATATTATTAGCAAGTCATTTCTGATATGACAAACTTTACTAGATTGTTAATTATACTAGTTGGCCAGCAAAATGAATCACACAGCATACCATTTCATCATAATAATAATAAAAGTCTCACAAAACTACTTTAACTGAATTTTGAAGGACAACCGCACGGAGATATTCATTTAATTGGTATTCTTAATGTTGTAGTGTGTTTTTTTTGTTTTTTTATGGAATTTTATACTCACATGGGATAGCTATTGCCAGCTGTGGGGCAGAAGAGTTGATGATATCGCTTAATGCAGGGCACGCCCTTGATCACATCACCTCGCACATCCAGACCAAGCGCCACCGATAGCGCCGTCCACCAGATCTACATTTTGTATTTTATTAAGAGAGTGAGAGCGAAAGAGAAAGATAGAGAGAGAAAGAGAGAGAGATAGTAAGTTAATTGGTATTAGCATTGGAATGGGACTCATAACAATTTATAGCGGGGTGTGAAAATGATACAAGTAAAGACATAAAACATTCCGTTTTCATATCACAGAAGTAGAAGCAGAAGCAGAAGCAGAAGCAGAAACAGAAACCGAAACAGCAAAACATGAGAGGGAAGCCCCGCGTTGTACAGTGTAGCCGAACCCGTTTAGTCAACCCTCGTCTAAAGTAACCATTAAATCCCGCTTGAGATTTTAGTCTCTCAGTAACTCAGTATGATCATCATGATGATGATGATCATCATCATCATGATGATCACAGCTCTTAACGAAACGAACTCGCACGACCTTCGTGAGCCATAAGCAACAACAAGCAGTAAGAAGAGAAACACACGCACAGATACAACAACAATTTAACAAACACTCGCACGCACACACACACACACAGCCATACACACACACACACCAATACGTATATTCGCTGAGAAGAGATCGTCAAAGTTATTTCCGCAAATGAGCAAACTCGATCGATTGATTAAGCGATTGAGCTGATTGAGAGTTAAGTTCAGTTTTGTCGAACGATTGATCGATTGATCGATATATGCAATGAATGATCAATCGTTTGTACTTACCGGAATTTGCAAGAATGTGCCATTATTTGATTTGGGATAGGAAAATAGTGGCACTACCGGTACACTGCCATTCTTCAGATAGATTGGACCCTGTATAGGCGTTACAGTGGGCATCTGACTGTTGCTTTTATCTGCATATAAAAAAATTGGAGGAAAATATTATTAAATATATTTTATGTATATGAGTCATAGGGGAATTGCAAGGACAGTTTATAGAGTGTTAATCAATTGTATTGGGTTTAACCCATGAGACATAAGACATCAGACATCAGACATCAGATATCAGACAGAAAAGACATGAAACTAAAATAAAGAGAGTGTAAATAATTGCAATGTTGCATACAAATTGCAACTGCAGTTGTACATGATATGCATGCATGCTTGGCATTTATAATGCCAATGGATACCGGATCTGAAATTTAAACAGTAACAGAAAATTCAACTTTTTAACTGTTTGCAATATGAAAATGCAAACAGAAATTAAATTCATTTCAAAAATTTCAATTTCAAAATTTCAACTTCAACTTAAATCTGAACTTTCCCTTTCCCTTTTTTGGGCAAAAGGATTTTTTCAATGCGTCGTTGTTGCTTATCGTTATGCACATAGAATTTCAGTTTCATTCAGTTCAGTTTTTACATTGACTTTTAACAGTGCATCATCTCACCTCCCCTCCCCTACCCTCCCCCGATCTTCACTTTTGCATATTGATCGCATGCTCAGATGCTTTTGTTCAACGTACTTCGTAACTGTTGCAGTTACAATTACATGATGGACTCGTTTTAAGCTCACGTCTTGTCTTGCACAAAGGTGAAACCAAGAGACTTGAACAATGCTGACTATATACATGATCTTTTACATATATATATATATGGTATATATATAACTGTTATATAGTATATATTCATATGATATGTTGGTATGCATCGTATTGCTCTCAGTGTGTGTTGCATGTCGTATGTGGCGGCATTTAAGACACGTCGAGAGGCTGTCGCTGAATGGGGCCCGACTTCTTGCATAATATATACTATATATATATATATCTATA
This sequence comes from Zaprionus obscuricornis, assembly GCA_037044475.1. Lineage (NCBI taxonomy): Eukaryota > Metazoa > Arthropoda > Insecta > Diptera > Drosophilidae > Zaprionus > Zaprionus obscuricornis. Next base: position 14,166 of record JBAMBR010003085.1, on the reverse strand, counting down.
TATATACCCCCACTACATACTTCGGTATACTACCCACAGTACACTCTAGCACTTGAGCTTGAAGTCTCGCCTGGCAGGTTGCTACAATTGAGATTAAGATGAGTCGAAAAAGTTGAGTTGTGAGTTGTAAGATGAGCGATGAGAGTATGAAGAGTGAAATAAAGAGGCGCCACGCGAAACGCGAATAAGTAACTAAATAACAATACACACAACTACAACACGGACAACGGACAAGCAACAACTGACAACCGACAACGCACAACGCACAACAAAAAGTGAATTATCAAAACTGTGCTGACAGTTTTGTGTCTTGGACGAGGGCAGGAACTGTCGCGTATCGCTAACATGTTGCTCTTCTTGCTCTATTGTTGTTGTTGTTATTGTTGTTAGATGAAGAAGAAATAGTAAAAGAAGAGGAACAACAACAACAACAACAACTACTTATAACTGATACATAAATCGTGTTGCGTGTTAAGCTAGCGACAGCTATAAAAGTCAAACATTGGCCATTACTGTCCAAAGGCGACCTTGTCGACGCGGTTTGTAGACCTTTGACCTTGCTCCGTCTCTACTTGTTATAATAGTTGTATGTTAGTTATACATATATCTACACTAACTGTAGCTCATGTCTACTTCTTCTTCTACTACTTCTTGTTATTGTTACTATTTAGTTTCAGTTTAACAACAAAGTGCAGAAGTTTTTGCTCTCAATTGAAAAGATACACAAAGATACACGAACTGAAGACACTGTAGACTGTAGACTAAAGATTGAAGATTGAAGACTGAAGACAGAAACAAAACAAACAATTGAAGATAGACGATTAAAACTGAACATCGATTAACAACATGACTTTTGGGAATCTATATATTCAGCTTAATTTCGAATTAAGTTTCGAACTCGAATACGCATTCCGCAACAACATAGCAGTCGCAGTCGCTGTCGTAGTCGTAGTCGCAGTAGAAGTCGCAACTGAAGTCGCAGTCGTAGTAGAAGTCGCAGTCGCAGTCGCAGTCTCGCAGTCGAAATTAGAGTCGAAGTCATCTGTCTACGTGGGGTCCACACACTACACACTACACTACACACACACACAGACTAATTGCCATACACCATAAGATAATCAATTTGCATAGGTGCTGAACAATTTTTTTTTTTTGTTTTTTTTTTTGCCAAGTTTTTTTTTTTGAAATTTTTGTTCTACTTGAAAAAGTATATCAAGGCTTTAAATGTTTCATCATCTTCTCGTATTTACTTCATTTAATGAGCAGATTTTTTTTTAATGTTTTTTAATTTGTTATAACAACTTTGAACGATAATATATCTCTCTATGATTTATTGCACTATGTGTATAATTAACTGTTAAAAAGTATTTAGATCAGATAAAAATAAAAATGAGCAATTTTTTTTTTGTAAATCTTGTCTCATTGTATTTTCGAAATTGATTTTATTAAATTTTTTAAAAAATTTTCAAAATATTTTTTCACATTTTATCTACAGAATTTATGCAACTTTTCAGTTGACTTTCAAAACTTAATAAAAAAAATCAGTTTAATTTCCTTACAATTCTGCAAATTTAAATTTCCTGTATATCGGGTAACTTATAGTCGAGCATAGCCGACTTTAGAGTTCTGCCTAGTATCTTAATAACATTTCTCTAGTATTTCTCTTTTACTTACCTTTATCATGTCCCTGCGCATCATAATACTCGCCATCATCCTCATCCTCGTCTTCTTCATCGCCCTCCTCTACATCATAGTCAAGCACCGCATGCACTTGTGTTCTAGAACCTTGTCCGGCCTGCACACGCGTAAATCCTGGCGCACGTTCTGGATAATTATCGGGCGGTGCAACGCCATAGGTTGAAGCGGGCGTCTCAGTTTTTACAGTTTGCCTGCCACGCTGCGTTTGCGTCGCTTGTGGCTGAGGTGGCGGCAACTGTTGCAGCTGTGGTTGCTGTGGATGTTGCTGCTGCTGTGGCTGCTGCGTTTGCTGCCTGCTGCCATAGCCGGTAATACTAAAGCTGCCACTATTCTTGGTATATGTTGCTGTGGCACTGCTGCTGCCATGTGCATTGTAATATTGTTTCTGCTGTTGCTTGATACCTGACTGCTGCTGCGGCGTTTGTGGTGGCGTCTGGCCAGGATAATGGCTATAAGAGCCTTCAGCAGGTCCACGTCCAGCTGATTGTGTCAGCTGCAATGTACTCTGACTCTGACCGGCACTGCTGGCGCTAGAGCTATGAAATGTAACGCTATTCTCATTGGTTTCCAGCTGCTGTGTATGCTGTTGCGTTTGCTGTGTATGCTGCTGCGTCTGTTGTTGCTGTATGTGAAAGACAGAATTACGTGCAGCACCACCGGCTGGTGGCAAATATGCGTTGCCCTGCTTACGTCTGCTATTATAAGGATAACCTGATTGTGCTTGCTGTGCTTGCTGCACTTCCTGCTGCTGTTGCTGCTGCTGTTGTTGATGCAATGCTGGTGTGCCATAGGGATTATTCTTATAATATTCAGAGTTACTTGCTGCAGCATCTGTCGCTGTTTGCGACTGCTGATGATCGGCGGGCGAATAAAGTAAATTATTTGTATTGCTGGCCAATTGATGCAATGGATGCAGCGGTGCCAATGTAACGCCCCAGGGCTGTGCCAGTGCACCAAATGGCAGTGAGAAATTGGCCAACGCCATGCCCTTAGACGTGACTAAATAGAACCGTTAGCGCTCAAAATAAAGTTACGTAAATTTACAATTTTCGTTGTCGTTTTTCTTTCTATTTTTTTTTTTTATTTTGTTTTGTTTTGTCGCGTAGCGTAACGTAGCGTCGCGTCGCGTTCTCAGTGCATGATACAAATGACTTAGGCAACGAACTTCTTTTACTGGCTTAGTCTACATAATTATGAACATAGCAGAAAATTTGTTGAGAACTTTTTATTTTTTTTTCTTTAGCAAAAAGCAAAGCAAAAATTTAAAATAAAATAAAATAAATTTTGTGAAGTCGAAAATGAAATCAGAAGATAGCAAAAAAAAAAAAATTAAATAAAAAGAAAAAAGTTTGTAGAGCGCGCGCGCGCGCTTAAATTGATTTATGCAAAAGTAAATCAGTATTTGGTAGCCCGTCTCCCCCCTCTCTCTCTATCTCTCTCTGCGACAAATAGCAACAGCACAGTTCCAATAGCACACACACGTACACTTGCACAAATACACACACACACACACACACGCATACAACGATAGACGCAGACACATGCACATATACACGACGTAATCGAGCGTCTCTTGCGAGTGTTATGTGTAGTATATAAGAAATATGTGCAAATGTTGCTATTATTATTATTGTTGTTGCTGCTATTCTTGTTGTTGTTGTTGTTGTTGATATTAAGATTTTTTTTTTTTTTTGTTATTGTTGTTAAGATGCCGTATGTGTTGTGTATGTTGTGTTGTGTTAATAACTTGCACGGCAGTTCGCAGTTCGAATGTTGACTGTTGGCTGTTGGCACTCGGAACTCGTCGACGGAACCGCGACTCTTGTGCTAAAAAACCATTCACGACAAGCTGACAATCGAGACTGAGCCGTTCTCGGCGTGCGCCTTTAAAAAACTTAATGGGAAAAATGTTTCAACAAGCCTCAAAACTCAAAAAATTGACTTAAAGAAAAAACAAAAAAAAAAAAAAATACTTCGACGACGGCGACAGCAACAATAATAATAACAACAACAACAACAGCAGTAATAGCAGCAATAGCAAGAGAAAAACAACTGTTGCTCCCAGCTGCTCAAAGAGTGAGCGGCTGCGCTGTCACTGCGTCGGCGTCAGCAGCAGCAGCAACAGCAGAGAAGGCAGCGCGCACTCAGTTCATCAGGCAGCGTAAGTTGCTGTTATTGTTGTTGCTTTTTGTTTTTTTTTTCTGTTGAATGGCAAAACGTAAAATAAAACAAAACCGGAAAAATAATCAAGTGCAGCTTAACGTACTTTGTATGCTCTAACATATAGAATATTAATTATTCTAAAATATTAAATATGCTGATAAAAAAAAAAAAAAATTTAATATTAAAAATTAAATTTTAATATATATTAATTTTAATATATTTTTCTGTATATTATTTTTATTTTAATTTAATTTAATAAATATAAAAAAAATATAATGTAATATGAAAAATATATTTAAAAAAAAATTAGCTGATGAAATTATAATTAAGAATTTCTATGTATATCTAGAACTATGCTAAATCTTAAGCAGATTGCAGCAGCAAGCATAATACGGATGTTGTAAAGATGATTAATGACCTAGGTCAATGCTTGGGTCGACTTAATGCTGCAGTTTTTGGGTTCCGTTTGGCGACTTGTTTGTTTCATTTTCAAAAAGCGCATATTAATCACCAAACAAAATCATCGCTGCCATCGCCATCGCCACCGTCGCTGTTGCTGTTGCCGTTGTATCGTCTTGAAGGCAATGAAAAGCAAAAGTATTTTTAAAGTGGGCTTTAAAAACAGGTTGTGAAGAGCAGCAGCAGCTGAGTTACATTTAAGAGAACACACGTGCACTCTCACATACACACACTCACACTCACTCACTCTCTCTTGAGAAGATTTAAAAGTCAAGTCATTACAAAAGTTCTCAAAGGGGGGTGACAGTGGGTGCAAGAGTGCGGCGGGGGGTTGTAAGGGCCCCCAAGTTATGTCAGCGATGTCGCTATTAGTGCTCCGAGTGCATTTATCGATGAGCTAAAGATAATAATGATATGCTACTGCTGCTGCTACTGCTGCTGCTGCTGCTGCTGATGATGTTGATAATGATCATTATATTGATGATTGTTGCGATGATGCTGTCTTTAGCCTCTGGTAATAGAAGAGGGCGTAGACGCTACGTCACATTCAGCTGCAAATAGCTGACAACAACAACAACAACAACTTATTGCTGCCACTTTGCATATTAGCACCTCTTAAACTAGATCAACGTCTCTCTCGCTCTCTCTCCCTCTCAAGTTGTCTGTCTATCTCTTTCGCTCTTTCTCTCTCGCAGCAATGTTAACAACAAACTTTGCCGTATATCGAGACAGTTTACGTACGTGTTCAACTGTCAATCGATCGCAGATATACGGAAACGGATGCAATAACATTTGACGTGCTATGATCTTATCTTTCACACATGAATGTCTCAGGGAAATCCGCCCTATGCAGTGCAAAAACTTCAATACCCATAGCTTCTGTTGTTTGACACAAAGTTGTTGAAGTGCACGAGTTTAAAGTGATTCACAATTTTATTGATTTATTCAATTTGGAAAATCTATGAATTCTATATTATATTGATTCTATTTCTATAATATATTGTGGAATGTTTGCGCTTTCCGTTTTGCCAACTGTGTCGGGATCTATATTTGGCATGGAAAACCTATGATTTTTATATATACATATATAATTCTCATTGTTATAAGATCCTGCTTCTATTTATAAACTTTAGAAATTAAGGCAGCCTATAGCTTTCCATTGATTTCTAATTTCTTTACTTTTGATCTAAGTTCTATATACTACTTGCAAGCTACTTCTATCTATTTCGGGTTCTACAAATATATGTAGATGTTGCGGCATAACTTTCAGTTTTTGTTTAAACTAATTGATTTTTAGTCTCAGCTCTGGAATGTCGGATCTTATTGTTTAGAAAGGTATCAAACAAGCTTAAAGTATTAGCTACTTGGGAGCAACATACCGATATATATATATATTTTCTTATATATCATGTCTATGTAAATACGTTTACCTAAACTGTAGCACATGGCTATGGGCATGTGTTGGCCAAGCTGTCCAAGTTGTCCAGCTGTCCCGCTGTTGTTGACCAGTTGAGAGTTGACCACGCCATGGCCATATAAACATGGCTAATAGCAGGCTTTTGTTTTATGACGGACAACGCTGACCAAGCCCAACAAATATCGCAGATTTATTGCAACCAGGGTTGGCACATCCAAACATCCAAATATTAAATATGATCATGAACTACAACTAAAATTTTTATTTTCCTGCAGATACATTTTTTTTTTATGATCGCATGAATCATATGGGGAAATATGATGAAATATAAATAAAAATTTTGCAAGTTATTAATAATGACACATGGAATACATAGTAAAGTTTTATAGCATATCGGAAATATTATATTTTAGTGATACATATATTCAAGTTCAAGTGATTTTTGCAGCCCTATAATATGCATAATATGATATTTATATGTATGTATGCATGCACATTATGAACTGTTTGAAGTCAAGTCAAAGCTAGAACAAGTTTACTACAAGTACTCGAAATACATAGTTTGCTCCAATAACAACAACAACAAGAGCAAGAACAACGATAGAGACGACGACGACGACAATAAAAAGTGACAAAAGCAAGCGCCAAGTGTTTCTTTTTTATATTTTTTTTTGTTGCCTTTCCCTTTTTTTTTTTTTGTATTTTGTATTATGCGACAGACATTGAAACACTTCTTGGTAATTGTCTGAACTTATCTAATCCACTCGACAATCAACAAAATCAACGAAAATATCCGAAAAAGTCAAGTAAATAATAAAAAAAATTCAACTACAACTATAAATGACATTCTAACACTAAGCGCCTGACGCTGCCTGGCTCTCAGGCGCCCTCAGGCTTTTTACCTCAACGATCAGCCGATCAAACGATCAACAGCGATCAACCTGCCTCAAAAACGTCGCCTGTCAAATATTTGTGAATACAACAACAACAATAACAACAGCAAAAACAATAACAATAATAATTTGCAAGTAACAAAAACAATAGTTGCCCGAATATCAACAGCATTAAAATACAAAATCGTAAACTTAAAGCTAAAGTTGAAGCTGAAGCTATAGCTGTAGATATAGCTAAAGTTTGACTTATCGAAATGTGCTCTCAAGCCTTAAAGTTAAGTTGGCCTTAAGTCGTTAACAAATTTTTAACTGCCAAAAATCTATTGTGCAGTCACAATAAAATGAAATAAAATTAAATTAAATACGAAATTCAACAAAATGACAACAATAACAATAACAACAGCAACAACAAACACTGAAAAATAAAGAGTCAAACATCAAGTGTTTGTTGTTTGCTGTTGTATTTCAATATTTCTAACCGCGAGATGAATGACAAAAAAAAAAAAAATAAAATAAAATAAAATTGTCTGAATACTTCTTGATACTTATACTCCAATATTATTGCCCATAGTCGTTGATCGATTCGATCAGCATATATAAAAAAAAAATCACTTTAATTAGAACCAATTTAGAGCGTGGACCAATTTATCAGAAGCATTTTGAAAAGTAGTTGAAAACCAGTCGAGATCAACTTCAGCGCCATGTGCACAAACACTTTCAACTATACATGAATACATATGTATATATATATATATAACTATTATATATATTCTGACTATTTATATGTGTGTCTGTGTGACCTAAGGGGAACGCTGAGCTGCTAAGAGTGGGGGGGGGGGCGTGGTTGGCTTAGCTACGCGTCGTCTAAAGCTTTAACTTCTGGCATAAGCTTAAGCTTCAGCTGTCGCTGACACTATGCATATATGTATATATATATATATATATATATATATATGTATGGCATGTAGAGTATTGAATGGAGTATAAACTCAACCATTGTCATTATTATGAAATTTATTTATTGTTACTGAACTGAAATTGAACTCAAAATATTAAACTGAACTAAATTGAAATTGAAATTACCTTTTTTTTTTACGCATTTGTTTTCTTGTTTTTCTTTTGTCAATTGTTTTGCAGCTCTGTTATGCTTTATTATTATTATTATTACTATTATTTATGTATTGTATTGTGTTGAGGTGTGGACTCCAACACCAGGTTCAAGTGCACATAACACCTAATATCTAACACTACACACATACACACACACACGCAGCATACACTTATTGTTTTCAATTTCATGCGAGACAAGTTTGTAAAGTCTGCAAATTTATAATATGAAATGATAGCATAACTTTTCAAGCAACCCTTGTATTTTTTTTTTAGCTGACTGACGCCCAGTAGTTTTGTGCTATTACATAGAAAACTGGAAACGAGTTAATTATTATTTTTGGGTTCTTGGTAAATCCAATACAAAAACCAAGAAGTTGCCAATACAAAATTTTCCTTTATAACATGCAGAACAATCATTAATTACCTTTCCATTTCTGATTTGTGATTTCTGGTTTGTTACCTTGTACGACGATGTCATAAGCTTGACGACGTCAATATTGAATTTTAAATTTCAGTTCTGGCATCGGGGATTATTACCGTTCGATTTATATTTTGTATATTTAAGGAAATGAATGTATGTTTATATTTTTAACCCAACTCTATTGAGAGCTGGATGAATGAAGTATATCTAAGTGACTTAAATGTCTATTGGTTACACATACACATACACATGTACAAGAGTGTGTATATGTCTTAGTATCTATCATACTTTGTCTTGCTGGGCACACCTGGTGGTGCTTGTCCATTGGATTGTGCTTGTGACACCACATTTGAACTGTTACTGTTACTGTGACTCTGACTGTGGCTATGATTGTGATTGTGATTATGATTATGGCTATGATTGTGATTATGATTAGTACTGGGACTGTGTTGGTGGCTAGAAGCCAATGTGTAAACCTCATAATCATTGATCGAAAAATTGTAATCGCCAAAGAGTGTTAGATGTGCCGCATTTGGTCCGTCGTAGGAGTGCGGTAAATTTGAATATGAATCCGTATTCACATTACAATTGCTTGAAATTAATAAATCAGCACCAGCTCCAAATATGGGACCACAACTGTAAATAGATAATGATTACAACTTAAGCTTATACATGACCATGATACTGTACTTACTCTGGATGATAACAGATGGCATAAGGTTTCTTCACAATATCAAATTTAACTGGTTGCTCACCATTCGATGGATTCAGCATGAAGAGAAATGCACGCTCTGAATGTATATAGCCACCTTTGCGGCTTGTCTTGGCCCATGCTACATCTGTATAACCGCCACTGATCTCACCATGTGCACCTTGACCAATAATCATGCAGGGTGCAACACCATCGCAATAACGATGAAAGGAGCTAGAGCCATAGCCATGTGTAGAGGCACGATAGACCAGACGCCAGCTCTGCTTGGGAAAGCCATACCAACCATTAAGGACACTCTGTAATGACAGCTTATCGTTGCGTAGAATTTGTGAGCCGGGAAACATGTTCACGGTGAGACGTGGCTGCAGACGCTTATCATTCTCCATTAGCTTATTGGGATGCAAAGCAGCATAGCGATAACGTTCCAATGATAATTCCATTGGCACAGCACCAGTGGGTTCAACCTCTTCAGCAAATACTTGGCTATCGATGAGCAGCAGACGAACATGTCCCATGACGCCGCTTAGATGCTGACAGACACGTGCACGTTCCTCCTCTGTCCAATGTGCAGTGGGTTGTGTGACACCCGCTTGATACTTGGCCCAGGCTAAAACACAACGCCAGACTTCCTCCTCCTCCAAGCAGAACTGCATAAGCAAAAGTAAAATTAGGCAAGTGTAAATTATGAAAATATATAAGATTTCATTATACATAGTCTGAGGAAATGATTTTGATGAGCGCATCCTTGGTGAGTGTTAAAAATGAATTTGTCTTTACGCATTCACCGGCATTTTCACCAATGTAAATAATGCAGCGTTCCATGAATGAGGCAGCACACTTGGCACCTGAAATAATAATTTATTTATTTTTATTATTTATTATAAATTTATTTAAGTTTTAGCTGAAAGATAAAATATGCAAATATGAAACGTAGATTGCCATTAAAAGTCGCCAATTTGTGTATAAAATTTGTTTCATTTTTATTCTTGTTACTATTGTTGTTGCTTTACAGTTAGAGTTCACTTAAATGTAATTCCTTGAGGTGTTAACTTGGTTTAATCCTTGGACGGATTAACATTTTGTATCAACGTAATGTTATCTCCTTTTAACATAATACGACCAAGATTCTTGCGCTGTCGCGTTTTAATGTAAACTTCTTCGGCATCGTCCAGCACCAGATTCATGTACTCATCGAAACCGACAATGTGGCCCTCGATGCGCAGGGAAATGTTTTCATATAGCCAAACTTGGACGCGTGAACGACTTTGCAGGTAACGAAAAATCAGATTGATGGGCTGCACCATCACTTTTTGAACCTTTGGGTTGCCTTTGAACGACATTTTGACAATTTCTTATTTGATTTCGTTTTAATATTTATTAAAATTCTTAAAACGTTTTCAGTTTTATTCCGCTTTTTTTTTCTTGCCGGCGTCTTTTTCACTGAGTACAAGTATCGATATATCGATACTATCGTTACTAGCAAACATGAATTGCGATTATCAATTCAATTTATATCGATAGTTGATTGTAGACCGGTTGCGTCAGAACGTTGTAAGCTGAGAAAGATTCGAGATTTTTTTTTTGTTTTGCTAAAAATACACAAAAAAAACATGTCATCCCACGGAACTGTTGATAAAGCCGAGCTGATGGATCAGGTGAAGCAACAAATTGCAGTTGCGAATGCTCAGGAATTACTTTCACAAATGACCACAAAATGCTTTAAGAAATGCATTGGTAAACCAGGCACATCTCTTGACTCCTCGGAACAGGTAAGTAAATTAATGCAACAAGTTTCCTCTATTAACAAGATAATTATCTTCTCTTTTACACATTTCTCTCTTTATTAATAGAAATGTGTATCTCTCTGCATGGACAGATTTATGGACTCGTGGAATTTGATTTCCAGAGCCTATGGGCAGAGACTTCAGCGTGAACAATCGCAAATGTGAACAGCCTAAATTTACGTCTATGACTATCCGTTTGCAGTTAGTTATATTTTAGTTCTATTCGTTGTTACAAAAACAAATCTATTAAGACAAATTTTTCATACATTGTTTTGCATATTATTTGCTAAATAAAACGTGCGAAAACGATATACACTTTCCATGGGGCTATCGATGATTTAATAATTTCAAGACTGGCAAGTATCGACACTTGTGCCACTATCGTATGCAAATGTCAGCTGTTCAGCTTTTTTATTATCGATATAATTGCAAGTACAGCTGGTTGGCAACAATTACTAATTGTAATTCGTGAATCGTTCGGGCGCGTGTTTATAAATTTTGAATTTATTGGTCTTAAAATATTGTAATTAAATTTTACTTACCGGCTTTCTCGTGAATATCCATGACAGCAGTTAGAAAAGTACAAGCATTATCTACAGATAATGTTGAAATTACATGATCTTCACAAGCAGCACGCAACTCAAATACTCCCATATCTTGAGCCAAGGTTAACATTTCGAAAACGCGATAATCTTGCAACATTAACTACAACGAAGAGAAGAGAAAACTATTATGGAAGAATGTGCAACATTTTGAGTGCTTAACTCACCTTTGCAGTGTAAACATAAAGAATAAATTGACGAAAGAGTTCAGCATTAATATGCGGTAAACGAATGGCAGTGGGCGTGCCTGTGCCAGGTGCAGCTGGTGATACAGTACAGCCGGGAATGGGAATCCGGCAGACTTCGCCCCGCTTGGCAGTCTTAAAACTCTTGCAACTAGTGTTAAGAGGAAATTTTAATTAAGTAATTGATTGTATGAATGATACATGCCACATGCCACTTGCCGCATGCCAACACGCGGCAACTGTTAGCTATAAAAGGACAAGAGCGAGAATAAAAGAAATGAATTTACCGTGCCATGAGTATGCTGCGATGTGCGTAGATTTTCTCATCATCGCGTCCACAAATAAATACCACATCGGCACTATCCTGATCCTCACAGAGACGTTGCAAATCTTCAATTAGTTGCGGCAGGCCAGCAAGTGCTGGATCACTGTGTGGTGCACGTGTTGTACTCATCGTTCGTTTATTTTTATTTTTTTCTGAGCAAGCACAATCTGTTCACTTGTTTTTGTTTTTGTGCTTGTGATTTGTCTGTGCAAATATTTTTCTCTGTTTTGTTTATGTTTTCACTTCCACGTTCCGCGATCCACAGAGAGCAGAGAATGACCAAGAGAGCGTGTGAGAGAGAGAGAGAGAGAGAGTGAACCGGTTTCTGCTGAAAATGCTAAACGGACTACAGACAGAAAAAATACCCACGCCACGAACTAAAAAAATATAGTCTGAAAAATAATTATCTTGTAGTTTGTGCAGATTTCTTGTGTCTTAAATTGTGTTTTACAAATTGTTAGTTAATTATCGTTGAAATCAGTTGTTTGTCACTTAAAACATTGCAAAAATCATTTCACTTGTTTGAGAATTTTTTAAATCTCAGCAGATTGATATTATTCATTCATGCGCACTCGCCGCAGGCTGAATATCTCACACTCGTGTAGACGTCGAGACTGAAGAAGCTGCTGCGCTGCTTCAGTCACAGCAGCAGTTCGCTGGTTAACCTGGGCTCTCGCCCTCGCCCTCGCCATCATCGTGTATTTTGTTTTTTTGTTTTTTCTTTTTACTGAATTCTGGAGTCAGTTTTCTCTTACGCCTTTTAGCAAGAGAGTTGTTGGCCTGGCTAAGAATTTGTGGTAATGGAACTTAAATTATAATATTAAAACGACATGCATTTTTTTTTATATATTTTGACAAACATAAATTAATTATATTTCTTTACTTTATTTAAAATTATTTTGCTAAAATAAACAACATGTAAAAATAATTATATTAAATAATACTTAAAATTTTAAATTTGTTGAATATTAACGTAAAATTATTTTGGCGCCATCTTACGGCACAGTTGGGAACTATGACAGCACACCATCATTCAACAAATAATAGGGGCACAAAACAGCGAGAACAACCACTGGCTCCCAAAACACTTCAGCAAAATGACGAACGCTCCGCTGAGAGGATCTTATGTGTCAATATTAATTAATGCTAAATTTAAAAGTATTTGCAATAAACAGAACAATAAAAATAAAATAAAATAAAAATAATAAAAAAAATATATATACTACTTAAAAAATGTTTTCACTTATGTATGAAAAGAAATTAAAGAAATTAAATTTATATTATAGCTTGAAGAGCAAGAATGTATCTCAAAGATACTTTTGTGCCTTATTAATACTTTTGTATATCAAAGATGTTTTTAGAAAATTCAAATTTCGGTTACGCCTGCAGTAGCGAAACAAATCGCAGCCTAAAAGTATGTCACACAAATTGACAGTCTTGCTGGTAATATTCTCTCGCTCTTTCTTTCTAAATCTTTAACTCGAATGTTAAAATTAACAGCTGCGACTTGCTGTTAGTTTCTGTTCGCCTGGTATTTCACACTTCACATCAATTGATTTTGTAGATCGCTAAATTTTTTTTTGGCTTCCTCACATGTAACGGAAATTCGAATTTACCCATTTTAGTAAAAACCATATATTTTTTTAAATAAAATATTTATTAATTTTTTTATTATTATAATATTTTGTTCTGTTTATTGTAAATCCTTTTTAGAATTTTTAGAATTTAGCAATATTAAATATTGACACAGAAGTTCCTTCCTTACGAGGATTCGTCATTTTGCCAAAGTGTTGTGGGAGCCAGTGACGTTATGCAAGCTGTTCTCGCTATTTGCTTTTTTCTTTTTTTTTATTTTCGCCGGAATCGTTCAGTTCCTTCTGAACATAACCGGACGCTTAACATTTGGACGGGGAGTATGGTACAGAGGGACCTTAACTTGGATAGCAGATGTCCAGGTAGGCGTGAGGATGGTTTTGATCAATCGAGCCTTTGTTGATAGTTGTAGGCTCTTTGATCGCAGCAGCCAATCCAGTCTTTTTTAACTTTGCCAGACATTTGGATTTAATAGCCGTAATATGGGCCCTCCACATAAGTCTGCGGTCCAGATGAACACCCAGGTAACAGTGCGAGTTGACAGTTGGAATAATTTCACCTTCGAATCTGAGGCTTAAGCAGGTCGGAGGGCGAAAGTCACACAAGCGGACTTAGAGCAATTTATTGCTATGTTCCACTTGACATCTCTTCCATCTCTCCATTGCAGACTTGTATGTGATGGAAGCATGGCCGTATCGTCTGCGTAGGTTGCCAGGAGCAGATTGGGAGCAGAGAGATCTCCACAATCAGATGCGAAGGTAGGAGTTGGCATATCGTCTGTGTACAGTGTGTACAGAAACGAGC
>JBAMBR010003083.1:0-27114 GCA_037044475.1 Zaprionus obscuricornis | reverse complement strand
CATGCGCCGTCACTAAAAACAAAATCCTGTGATTTTCTGCCGGATATCGAAAGCGTTACTCCATACAATAACTCAGTTTCGCAAACCTTTCATCATATATTAATTCGTTCCGACCATCTATTATTTATAGAGAGCTACTGGCTATGGAAGCATACGTACTGTCAAATTTTGGATAGTTGCAGATGCACATTTGGCATATGCTGCCGGTGTTGATCAAGAATAAATAACATATACCTAAGCCTCCTTCTGTACGTTGCAAGCTGTTGAAGACATTCCTTAATACACCCTCTGCATGGGTATAAAAACAAATATTTAAGACTCTAGAATCTAATTTTTGATAGAACTAAAAGAAGAAATAAAGCAAACGAAGTAAACTGATTTTTAAAAAAAATAACATGCTTTAGAATTGTGAAATTATATAATGTCAGTATACATTCAGTCCTTGTCTATTAAGCATCTTATAGCTTAAAGTTATTATTATTTTTCCTTTCGGCAGAAAAAAAATTCTAAATCTATTCAAAATGAGTCGCATGATGAATTTGACTGCTTTGAAATTGAGCGCCAACTATGCGTCGCGTTGCATTTCGAATTGCTTGTCGGGTTCGGGTTACATGTCTAGTGTGCGGTTCATGAGCGCTGATGAAAATAATAATTGCCAAAATCAGCAGCAGCAGAAGCAGCAACAGAAGCAGCAACAGCAGCAGCAGCAAAAGCAACAGAAGCAGCAGCAGCAACAGCAGCAGCAGCAAAACCAGCAGCAGCAGCAGCAGAAGCAACAGAAGCAGCAACAGCAGCAGCAGCAAAACCAGCAACAGCAAAAACAACAGAAGCAACAGCAGCAGCAGCAAAATCAGCAACAGCAAAAGCAGCAGCAGCAGCAACAGTGTAACCAGCAGCAGCAGCAGCAAAAGCAACAGAAGCAGCAACAGCAGCAACAGAACCAGCAGCAGCAAAAACAGCAAAAGCAACAGCAGCAGCAGCAAAATCAGCAGCAGCAGCAACAGTGTAACCAGCAGCAACAAAAGCAACAGAAACAGCAGCAACAGCAACAAAAGCAACAGAAACAGCAGCAACAGCAGCAGCAAAATCAGCAACAGCAAAAGCAACAGAAGCAACAGCAGCAGCAGCAACAGAAGCAGCAGCAGCAAAAGCAACAGAAGCAGCAGCAGCAGCAGCAACAGCAAAAGCAGCGCCAACAGCAGCAAAATCAGCAACAGCAAAATCAGCAAAACCAGGAATGCGATGAATAGATTTAATAATGGAAATTGCAGTGTGTACCGGCGTGCAGGACGCACAGTAGGAACAATGTCGTGTAGGATATTTCAGATAGTTACTACTGGCATGCGTGAATAATAAGTGCCAGCTTTGGCACTGGACGCGTACACATGAATATCAGATTAGAATTTAAATTTAAATTTAAATAAAGATTTTAAAATGTTCAAAATTTAGTATTTATAATATTTTATTTAAATTACTAAATAGGAGATAATTGATAACATTAAATTCTACATTATGAATGCATAAGGTGATATCTGGTATGATATATATATAAAAACCAGTAATAATTCATAGTGCCGAGGACGTGAAACCCTTAGGTTTAATTGTAATAAATAAAAAAAAAAAACATTTGGTATTGAATTATGGGAATTAGTTTCCGCTACAGTTGAAAATTTAAACCGAAAAAAAAAATAATTAGAAATGTCAAATATCATAGGCTCTTCTGTTCGAACAGAAGCTGTCAGCAAGTCGCTGGAATAAATATATTAGAAAAACGAGTTACGGTATGAACTAGTTGAATGATGGCAGTATATAGAAAGAGATAGACTGAGAAATAGAGAGAGGGAGAGAGAGAGAGAGAGAAGTGCAGAGCCTGAATTAGCTAAATAAGTAGGTTAAGCTCAATGCAAGCTAAAGTTTGCATAATGAAGTGGAAATTATCTACAGCAAAATTCTCTAGAATTTTTTTTAGATATTTAATTTTAGTATTTCAATTTTCATATCTAAACAATTTTCATTATTTTTTACAATATTGCATATCAATGTACACACTGACACAGTGGAATGTGTTTTGAAAATAATGTAAATCTTCTTAATTTAGTTGCATTTAAATAAAATATTTATTAATAAAATATACAAATTATGTAAATAAAAAAAAAATTAAAAATTGTAAAAAAATATTTATAATAAAAAAATAAGAAATTTTATAAGACGTGTAGGTCGTCATAAAATTCAAATCCAATTTTAAATTTCCGTTAAAAATATGTAAGAATAATTTGAGAGCTAGAAAATGTCAAAATCTTTGGATTTTCAGTCTGAAATACTAGGCGATCAGAATCTAACAGCAAGTCGCTGCACTAATGTTAATCTTAACATGAAACTGTTAAACTTTTAACAGCCAGAGTAAATATCGTAAAAAGAGCGAGGGAGAATATTAGCAGAAAGCTGTGATTTTGTTTAACAGCAATTTTGAATTTTAATATTTTTTCCTCAACTATACTAACTGCTAATTTCTGTTCGCCTGGTATTTCAGCTTGAAAATCCAAAGATTTGAACTTTTCTGCCATGAGGCATGACTTGCATTTTATTTCTGACCTCGGCATTTCTTCAGATACTTTTGTATCTTAAAGATACTTTTGTATCTCAAAGATCACTTTTGTATCTGATACTTTTGCATCTCATAGATACTTTAGCATCTCATAGATACTTTTGTATCTCAAAGATACTTTTGCTATCTCACTAAGATACTTTTGTATCTCATAGATACTTTTGTGTCACACAGATACTTTTGCATCTCATAGATACTTTTGTATCTCAAAGATACTTTTGTATCTCAAAGATACCCTAGTGTCATGCTATAACCAGAAATGTCGAAATCAATTAATTTTCAGACTTAAATACCAGGCGAACAGAAACTAACAGCAAGAAGACAGTTAAAAGAAATTTAAATTTCAGTTACAGCTGAAAAAAGAAAAACTGTTAATGTTAAGAGTTGTTATTTACAGAAATATTATATGCCGAATGTAAAAATTAACAGTAGCATGCAAAAAATAAATTTGGTGGAGCTTCTTTCTGCTTGTTGCTGTTCGCCTGGTATTTTATGCAGAAAATACGTTGACTTTGACTCTAACATTATCTGAATCTTCTGTTTTGCTCTTTAATTTTTAATGCAATTTCAAATTCTATTGCTACCTGCTGCTAATTTATGTTCTCCTGTTATTACTGAGTGAAAATCCATTGATTTTGCTCTAAGATTATCCCAATTCTGTATTACCCTTACTTCCATTATGGAAATTCAAATTCTGTTCTGTTCCCACTCAGCTAATTGCTGCTCTTTTCTGTTCTCATTCAGCTACTTGCTGTTAATTTATGTTCCCCTGGTATTTCTGAGTGAAAATTCATATATTTCGACAACATTTGGCTCTGAAATGATTTTGGATTTTATTTTTCCGTCTCAAATTCAATTCAAATTATTTTGCTGCTGGTTCGTCTATTCATAATAAATAATTCAATTAATTAATGTGACGTAGATAAAATAGAATTAAATATAACTTTAAATTTAATGTATATCTAAATATTAATAAATATTCTATAATTAAAATTAAAAATAATTACTTACATTAATATAATTTTATAAAATTTATTAAAAATTATAAATGTTTTGAAGTTCTTATTTCTCATTTGATATTCTTACATTATTAAAATATTAATATAAATGTTCATTACGTCTAGGGCACTTTCCAAAGCAGTGGAAACGAGCCCAGATTGTCAGGATCCCTAAAGCCGCCAAGCCTCCAATGCAGATAGAATCCAACCGCCCAAACAGTCTGATAGCCACCTTCGCCAAAGTCTTGGAACGAATATTATTGACCCGACTAATGGAACTTCCATAGATATCCGGCCACATAGCAGCACATCAATTCGAATTCAGGAAGTCACATGGCTGTCCAGAGCAAGTCCATCGTCTGGTCAAGATGGTTACGAACGGCTTTGAGCAGAAATTATATTCAGTTGGCGTCTTTCTGGATGTGAAACAAGCATTTGATAAGGTCTGGCACGAGGGCCTACTTTTCAAATTGAAAGACCTGCTACCTGCTCCATATTTTGCCATCCTGAAATCGTTCATTGTAGATCGGACCTTTAACGTGGCAGTCCGAGATGCAAGGTCAGATATTGGGCAGATTCAGGCAGGTGTCCCGAAAGGTAGTGTACTTGGCCCAAAAATATTTTTCTTTCCTATCATGCCTATGTAATTTAGTAATTGAATTTCTACTTAATTTAGAAGACAATAGTTATCATAGAACTCAAATCATCAATATAAACCGGATATCTTAAATTTCCAAATAATTTAACGGACAAATATGCAAAATATGTTAAAAACAATAAAAACAATGTAATTTTCTTTTCCAGAATTTACGACTGTGCGATACCTGGAAAGAAACTAATTTGGGTTGAAATAGACGGACTAACATCTGACGGTCATGGAAATTTGGATCCTGCTCTGAATAATCCTCCTTCTGAAAATTTTACAAAACTATTATACAAAATTAATATACCTTCTGCAAGAGTATAAAAACAAGCAAGATTTTGTTATATTAATATACAGAAATAAAGAAATCAAAGTAAACTGATTTTTAGCAAAAATAACATACTTTAGAATTGTGAAATCATACAATATCATTATAGATTTAGTCCTTGTCTAATAAACATCTTATAGTTTAAAGTTATTACTAATTTTTTTTTTCCTTTCGGCAGAAAAAAATTCTAAATCTATTTATAATGAGTCGCATGATGAGTTTCCCTGTTTTGAAATTGAGCGCCAATTGTGCTGCTCGTTGTGTTTCGGATTGCTTGTCTGGTTCGGGTTACATGTCTAGTGTGCGGTTCATGAGCGCTGATCAAAATAATAATTGCCAAAACCAGCAGCAGCAGCAGCAGCAGAAGCAACAGAAGCAACAGAAGCAACAGCAGCAGCAGCAGCAAAATCAGCAACAACAAAAGCAACAGAAGCAGCAGCAACAACAGTGTAACCAGCAACAGCAACAACAGTGTAACCAGCAGCAGCAAAAGCAACAGAAACAACAGCAAAACCAGCAGCAGCAACAAAACCAGCAACAGCAGCAAAAACAAAAGCAGCAGCAGCAACAGTGTAACCAGCAGCAGCAGCAAAAGCAACAGAAGCAACAACAAAACCAACAGCAAAACCAGCAGCAGCAGCAAAAGCAACAGAAGCAACAGCAAAATCAGCAACAAAATCAGCAAAACCAAAACCAACCTTGCAATCAATAGATTTAATAACTGAAATTAAGTGTGTACCGGGGTGCAAGACGTAGTTGTAGTAAAAATGTCGTGTAGATATTTCAGATCTTTACTACTAACATCTATTATAAAATGGCAGCGAAATATTACCTTGGGATAGGAAAATATTTTGGTCAACTGTAAACATAAACTATGGGGAAAGTTTACAGAACGAGCTACTATAGCACTACACGTACACGCATTAACATTAGACTAAAAATTCAAATAAAGTTTTTATGTTAATTAAAATTCTCTTTCATTTCATTTATTTCATAACAATTAAGGTTGCCGATAATTAAAATGTTTAAAATTGTAGTTATATTTTTGCGAATGTAAGTTTATCTTAGATCTAACCTGAGAACCAAAGGCGACATGCAGTGTAAAAAGAAATTATTGAAGTTTAATTCTTGTAAAAAATTATTTTTTTTAATTAAAATGAAATCAAAATGAATAAATTTTCTAATAAATTGAAAAGATGTCTGAGACTACATGGAATTGCGCATTAAGACATTGCTATTAGTGTCATGCAAAAATTATGATTTATTAATAAGCGAATGCAGTCTTTGATTATATAAAAAAAAGTTATTGGTAAATTAAAAAAAATATATATATAAATGTGGAATAAATCTATATTTTAATCGATGACATTTGATACCATTGAAAAACAAAATATATCATCGATACGATATTTATAAAAAATATTCAGTATACCTTCTAATTACTATATGATAACAAAATAATCTTCAGAGTATCGAATCATAAACGATAACTACAACAAGTCAAGTTTTACGTTCCTAGGACATCTATAACACATAGCGAATATAGTGATCAAGAATATATATATATATATATATATATATATGTATATATATACTTAGCGGAGTCTACTCCAAGTCAAAATTAATATACTTTATGCAAGGCTATAAAATCAAACATTAATAAATTCTCAATTCTAGAATTTTAAACAAAAAAAAATATCAATCGAAGTAAACTTTGTTTTAACAAAAATAACACACCTTAGAATTCTAAGATTATATAATTTCAGTATACATTCAGACCTAGTCTAATAAACATAATAATCTTTAAAAGTTATTATTTTTTTTTCGGCCGAAAAAAATTCCAAATCTATTTAAAATGAATCGCATGATGAATTTGCCTGTTATGAAATTGAGCGCCAACTGTGCTGCTCGTTGCATTTCCAGCGGCATGTCGAATGTGCTTTGCATGAACGCGAATAACAATAATAATAATTGCCAGAATGAAGATGATCCTTGCCAACAGTTGAAGCAGCTGCAAAAGCAAAATCAACAACAGCAACAGCAGCAAAAGCAACAGAAGCAACAGCAGAACCAGCAACAAAACCAGCAGCAGCAGCAAAAACAGAAGCAACAGCAGCAGCAAAACCAGCAGCAGCAGCAGCAAAATCAGCAACAAAAGCAGAAGCAGCAACAGCAAAATCAGCAACAACAAAATCAGCAAAACCAACCTTGCAATGAATAGATTTAATAATAACCAAAATTAAAGTGTGTACTGGGGTGCAGGATTAACAATAGTAACAACGTCGTGTAGATCTTTCAACGAATATCCGTGGATGGGGGAAAAATATCAGATGGCATTCAACGTACACACATGAACATTAGACAAAAAATTTAAATAAAGATTTAAAGATTCTTATATTTTTTTTTCTCACTTACGATTTTATTTGATATGTGATGATAGCCTTGATTCTTAGGTTTCTGTTAAAATTAAAATTTAAAATTGATGTAGATATATCAATTCTTTACTTAACATATGTCATGCTCTTAAACTGTGCATTAATTGGCTAGTCATTCAATATTTAGTCCTTAATAAATTTTTTTCATGCACTATACTAGATATATGATAATTTGGAACTTATTGACTATCATTATTACTGAGTTTCATTGATACAGTTAACAAAAAAAAAAAAACTGGGATACATTAGCCAAGAAAGCAAACTTGTCTTTAGCGTGCCAAGGTTGTCATAAATTTGTGGGTTGAAAAGAAACATTCATACATAGACAAGAATTTGTGGCCGATCGTTCCTATGATGGCTATATCATAGAGCAGTGCAATTTGAATATAATTTGGAATACAGAAATCTTCACTATGCAAAACCTCCATTTGTGATCTTTTTTTTGCAAACACAACTATATTATATAGTGGTACAATCCAGATAGTAACTAAATTCAGCTTATTGTTTTACGGAGTATGAATGCCAAGTTACATAGACTAAGACTACTTTTGGCTCGTACAAAAGGATTTGCAGATTTCGGATCTGCTATCAATGGTGATCAATAGTATTTAGACGAGCCAAAATTATAATACTTTCTGTTAGGTTATAAAATCAAACATTTATAAACTCTAGAATCTACATTTAAAGAAAAAAATCAATCGAAGTAAACAGTTTTTTAACAAAACTAAGAGTCTTTAGAATTCTAGAATCATCTTATTTCAGTATAGATTCAGACATCGTCTAAAAAACAACTTCAACTTTAAAGTTATTATTAGTTTTCGGCTGTAGTAATTCCAAATTTATAAAATTAATAAAATGAGTCGCATGATGAATTTCCCAGTTTTGAGATTGAGCGCCAATTGTGCTTCTCGTTGCATTTCCACCGGCATGTCGAATGTGCTTTGCATGAACGCAAATAACAACAATAATAATAATTGCCAGAATGAAGATGATCCTTGCCAACAGTTGAAGCAGCTGCAACAGCAAAATAAGCAACAGCAGCAGCAAAAGCAACAGAAGCAGCAGCAGCAACAGTGTAACCAGCAGCAGCAGCAACAGCAAAAGCAACAGAAGCAACAACAAAATCAACAAAACCAGCAGCAGCAATATCAACAAAACCAGCAACAGCAGCAGCAGAAGCAACAGAAGCAACAGCAGCAGCAACAATGTAACCAACAGCAACAGCAGCAGCAAAAGCAACAGAAGCAGCAGCAAAACCAGCAGCAACAAAACCAACAGCAGCAGCAACAGTGCAACCAGCAGCAGCAGAAGCAACAGAAGCAACAGCAGCAGCAACAGTGCAACCAGCAGCAGCAACAGCAACAGCAAAAGCAACGCCAACAGCAGCAAAATCAGCAACAGCAAAATCAGCAAAACCAGGAATGCGATGATTAGATTTAATAATAACGGAAATTGGAAGTGTGTACCGGCGTTCGGGACGAACAGTAGGAACAATGTCGTGTAGGATATTTCAGATCGTTACTACTGGCATCCATGGACAAAAAGTGCGAGCTTTGGCACTAGAAGCGTACACACAAAAATATTAGATTAGGCATTAAATTTGAATAAAGGTTTTATTTAATTTAATTTTCTAGTTTTATTTAATAAATATAATTTCATTAAATTGTCTACATTTTAAAGTGTACCAAAAATATGGTAGGAGACTAAAAAAAGAACTTTAACCACCAACGGCTAAAATTTGGATTTAAATTATGGGAATTTAATTTTAATTTCCGCTACTGCATAGCGTTTAAAGGGAAAAAACAAATTTCAATGCTGGAAATATCAAAAACAGTTGATTTTCAGTCGGACACACCGGGCGAACAGAAACTAAAAGCAAGTCACTGCACTGATCGCTGGAATAAATATATTTGAAAAAAGATCAGTCGGTATACAAGTTTTTGTAGCATACTTTCGGGCTTAAGTTTATTTGAACTTTCAGCCTCAACGGAAATTCGAAATATTCTTAATTATTATTCATTTACTTTCTGCTAATTTCTGTTCGCCTGGTATTTCAGTCTGAAAATCCAACGTTTTCAATATTTCCAAAGCTTTAGCATGACTTGCATATTATTTTTGCTCTCGGCCATAATGGAAATTCTTTAGATAGAAAAGTAACTGACCAGGTACAAATGTATCTTTGAGGTTAGAATGTATCTTGAAAATATAAAAGTATCTTAAAGATGCAAAAGTATTTAAAGATGCAAAAGTATCTAAAAGATACAAAAGTACCTTAAAGATACAAAAGTATCTTAAAGATGCAAAAGTATTTTTGAGGTTAAAATGTAACTTGAAAATACAAAAGTATCTTAAAGATGCAAAAGTATCTTAAAGATGCAAAAGTATCTTAAAGATGCAAAAGTATCTTTGAGGTTGAAAAGTATCTTGAAAATGCAAAAGTATCTTAAAGATACAAAAGTATCTTAAACATACAAAAGTATCTTAAAGATGCAAAAGTATCTTAAAGATGCAAAATTAATATCCCATCTTGAAGAGTATAACTTGAAACAGAACTTTTGACTCTAGATTTTGTTATATTAAAATCAAGAAAGAAAGCAATCAAAGTAAACTGTTTTCTAACAAGAATAACATACTGTAGAATTGTAAAACCATATAATTTCAGTATACGTTAAGATCTGGTCTTTAAAACATCTTAAACTTTAAAGTTATTTATTTTTTTCGGCAGAAAAAATTCTAAATCTATTTAAAATGAGTCGCTTGATGAATTGTGCGTCGCGTTGCGTGTCGAATTGCATGTCTAGTTACTTGCCTAGTTTCTTGACCAGTGGGCGGTTCATGAGCGCTGATCAAAATAATAATTGCCAAAATCAGCAGCAGCAGCAGAAGCAACAGAAGCAACAGCAGCAGCAACAGCAAAAGCAACAGAAGCAACAGCAGCAGCAGCAGCAAAACCAGCAGCAGCAAAAACAACAGAAGCAGCAGCAGCAACAGTGTAACCAGCAACAGCAACAACAGTGTAACCAGCAGCAGCAAAAGCAACAGAAACAACAGCAAAACCAGCAGCAGCAAAACCAGCAACAGCAGCAAAAACAAAAGCAGCAACAACAAAACCAACAGCAAAACCAGCAGCAGCAGCAAAAGCAACAGAAGCAACAACAAAACCAACAGCAAAACCAGCAGCAGCAGCAAAAGCAACAGAAGCAACAGCAAAATCAGCAACAAAATCAGCAAAACCAACCTTGCAATGAATAGATTTAATAACTGAAATTAAGTGTGTACCGGAGTGCAAGACGTAGTTGTAGTAAAAATGTCGTGTAGATATTTCAGATCTTTACTACCAACATCTAATTTGTAATGATAGCGAAATATAATGTTAAAGTAGGAAAATATCGGAATGCACTGCGCGTACACACAGGACTAGGCTAAAAATTAAATTATGAATTTAAATAAAAATATTAAAATATTAAATGGTTTCCAATTAGTTTATTTATCATTAGTTAATCTATTCATGGCTAGGATAATTAAGGAACATGAAACTTTATCCTCTTTGTGCAGAATATGAGCTCTTGAATGCATCAAAGAAAATTTGACGGTCTTTTCCTATTTAATAAAAAAAAAAATGTAGCTTAATCTAATTTAAAAGAAATTTTTAAAATTTAAAAAGTGAATTTCCGCTGGATATATTCGTATATCGTTCCTATATGGTACTAATGGGTACTATATCTAGCCGTTTCCGATTTGTATACTACTTGTGATGTTAGGGAATATGTATGCCAATTTTCATTGAGATAGCATTAAAACAGAGACGAGTTTGTGTTCCGGCTGGCGGATATGCAGATGTGCAACCTGCTGAAGTTGCTGATCAAAAATATATATATACTTTGCGCAGTCATTGATCAAGTTCAAATTAATATACTTTCTGCAAGGCTATAAAATCAAACATTAATAAATTCTCAATTCTAGAATTTTAAACTTCTTAAACAAAAAAACTATCAATCGAAGTAAACTTTGTTTTAACAAAAATAACACACCTTAGAATTCTTAAATCATATAATATCAGTATACATTCAGACCTAGTCTAATAAACATAATAAACTTTAAAAGTTATTATTTTTTTTTTCGGCCGAAAAAATTCTAAATCTATTTAAAATGAATCGCATGATGAATTTGCCTGTTATGAAATTGAGCGCCAACTGTGCTGTTCGTTGCATTACCAGCGGCATGTCGAATGTGCTTTGCATGAACGCGAATAACAATAATAATAATTGCCAGAATGAAGATGATCCTTGCCAACAGTTGAAGCAGCTGCAAAAGCAAAATCAACAACAGCAACAGCAGCAAAAGCAACAGAAGCAACAGCAGAACCAGCAACAAAACCAGCAGCAGCAGCAAAAACAGAAGCAACAGCAGCAGCAGCAGCAGCAACAGCAAAATCAGCAGCAACAGAAGCAGAAGCAGCAACAGCAAAATCAGCAACAAAATCAGCAAAACCAACCTTGCAATGAATAGATTTAATAATAACCAAAATTGAAGTGTGTACTGGCATGGAGGAAGAACTGAAACATCATCGCGTAGACATCATAGCAAAATATATCCTTGGATTGGGGAAAAATATTAGATGACCCTCAACGTACACACATGAACATTAGACAAAAAAATTTAATAAAGTTTTAAAGGCTTAATAATTTGTGTTTTTTTCCTCACTTGCCATTTTATTAGCTATGTGATAGCCTTGTTCTAATAAACTTAGCAAGGAAAGCGCAGCTATATGTGCCGAAGAGTTCTTAGCCTCAGTCTTGGAGAGGAAATATAATAAAATTTATAATTCTTAATTATTTCAAAAAAATGTATTAATTTTAATAAATATAAAAATGGTGAGTGCGTAGCACAAGCAAAATAAATAAATATATAATGTATGTATAATGAATAAATTTATATAATATAATTAACGTAAAGTCGACGAGTATGTACCACGAGCTTTCTAAATATTTAATAATTGATTTAATTAGCAATTTTGAAAAAACTTGTAGCGCTTGAAATGTACACTTATGTTGACGCTCTGTGCGAATTTGGTCAAAATCAGATCATAAACATGGAAGTTATGCAACTTTCAATTCTTCGGGTACTGGGTATAATATAGTCGAGCATACTCAACTGTATCAGTCTAACTTATTTTCGCTTGTTTCTTCTGTCCGATTTAGCTTAAATAAAATTAACATGCGCCGTCACTAAAATCATATCCTGTGAGTTTCTGCCGGATATCGAAAGTGTTACTCCATACAATAACTCAGTTTCGCGAACCTTTCATCATATATTAATTCGTTCCGACCATCTATTATTTATATAGAGCTACTGGCTATGGAAGCATACTTACTGCAAATTTTGGATAGTTGCAGATGCACATTTGGCATATGCTGCCGATGTTGATCAAGAATATATAACATATACTTGTGTTTCCTTCTGTACGTTGCAAGCTGTTGAAGACATTCATTAATAATTTTTGATAGAACTAAAAGAAGAAATAAAGCAATCGAAGTAAACTGATTTTTAACAAAAATAACATGCTTTAGAATTGTGAAATTATATAATGTCAGTATACATTCAGTCCTTGTCTATTAAGCATCTTATAGCTTAAAGTTATTATTATTTTTCCTTTCGGCAGATAAAAAATTCTAAATCTATTTAAAATGAGTCGCATGATGATTTTGCCTGCTTTGAAATTGAGCGCCAACTATGCGTCGCGTTGCATTTCCAGTGGCATATCGAATGTGCTTTGCATGAACGCAAATAATAATAATAATAATAATTGCCAGAATGAAGATGATCCTTGCCAACAGTTGAAGCAGCTGCAACAGCAAAATAAGCAACAGCAGCAGCAAAAGCAACAGAAGCAGCAGCAGCAACAGCAGCAGCAAAACCAGCAACAGCAAAAACAACAGAAGCAACAGCAGCAGCAGCAAAATCAGCAACAGCAAAAGCAGCAGCAGCAGCAACAGTGTAACCAGCAGCAGCAGCAGCAACAGAAGCAGCAGCAAAAGCAACAGAAGCAGCAGCAGCAGCAACAGCAGCAGCAGCAAAACCAGCAACAGCAAAAACAACAGAAGCAACAGCAGCAGCAGCAAAATCAGCAACAGCAAAAGCAACAGCAGCAACAGTGTAACCAGCAGCAGCAGCAGCAGCAAAAACAACAGAAGCAGCAACAGCAGCAGCAGAACCAGCAGCAGCAAAAACAGCAAAAGCAACAGCAGCAGCAGCAAAATCAGCAGCAGCAGCAACAGTGTAACCAGCAACAGCAAAAGCAACAGAAGCAACAGCAGCAGCAGCAAAATCAGCAACAGCAAAAGCAACAGAAGCAACAACAGCAGCAGCAAAACCAACAAAACCAAAACCAGGAATGCGATGAATAGATTTAATAATGGAAATTGAAGTGTGTACCGGCGTGCAAGACGGTAGAAGTAGTAACAATGTCGTGTAGGATATTTCAGATGGTTACTAGCAACTACTTTGCAAAATATACCCTTGAATTGGGGGGGTTTTCCCTCAGATGGTACTGCACGTGAACATTAGGCTAAAAATTTAAATAAAGATTTTATGATATTTATTAACTTTTTCTGTTTACCTTACGATAATTAGCTTTAAAAATGTACACTTTTGCATAGGATATAGGGGTAGCAAGGTTGTACAAGGTTATGGTCCATCTTAATTGTTGATTATAAGCTGGAAAATATTCACTTTATAGGGTCGAGCGTACGCTTACCGGTTATAAAGGAAAAGTACTACGAAGAATTTGTTACCCTTGCATATAAAAGAGCGCCCGGGTTAAATTTAAACAATTGTTCCTATTTATCAGAAAACTAGGTTCCTTTATGTTCATCAGGATATCTAAGCAATTCTTTTTCATATAATTACTCCAATTTTCGACATTTCGTTCCTACGCCAGTTTTAGGATATAATTCAATTCGTCCGATTCCTAATTAAACATATATAGCATGTGGCGTTAGGAAGTATCTATGCTAAGAAATTACTCCCGTTGCGCTTTTCATGCTGATCGAGAATAAATATATATTTATATATATATTGTACTATGTCTTCTACTGTGCGTTAAAAACTCCAGGTTAAAATTAATATACTCTCATTTAATATTTAAGAACTCAAGTATTAAAAAGAGTTATTAATATATTTATGGAAAGAAACTAAGTAATCGAAGTAAACTGTATTTTAACCAAAAAAAATAGATTTAGGAATTCTAAAATCATATCATTTTTATATATATTCGGACCAGGCGAGAAGAGCATCCCACAGTTTTATTTTTTTATTTCGGCCAAATTAATTGTAAATTTATTAAAAAAAAAAAATGAGTCGTTTAATAAGTTATGCGTCGCGTTGCGTAATGAATTACATGTCAAGCGTGCGATTGATGAGCGCTGATAAAAATAATTGCCAGAATGAAAATGATCCTTGCCAACAGCTAAAGCAGCTGCAAAAGCAACAACAACAACAGCAAAAGTATCTGCAAAAGCAGAAACAACAACAACAACAGCAGCAGCAACAGCAACAACAGCAGCAAAAGCAAAATAAGCAGCAGTGTAATCAGCAGCAGCAGCAGAATAAGCAACAACAACAGCAGCAAAAACAAAAGCAGCAGCAACAACAGCAACAGCAACAACAGCAGCAGCAAAAACAAAAGCAGCAACAGCAAAATCAAAACCAGAACCAAAACCAGAAATGCGATAAATAGAATTTATTATTAACTGAAATTGAAATGTGTACAAAAGTGAAGGACAAACAGTAGGAACAACAAATGTCGTGTACATATTTCAGATAGTTAATACTGACATCTACTATGGTAGCAAAATATCCTTGTTCACTGCACGTACACACACATATGAATATTAGAATATAAATTTAAATAAATATTTTTAACATATTAAAAAGTTTTAATTTTTTTTCCTTCATTTCACCTTTGAGTTGCTGCATATGTATAATGTCTGAGAATCATTTAATAGATAAGCCTAGCAAATTCTATTCGCTTTTTCAGCGGTTTTGAGACTGCCTCAAAAACGCAAAAATGATCTACTTCTAGGAATTTCGTCATAGGACGGAATCTATTAAGTCTATCGGCGAACCTCTCTCAGCAGGAGAAGTCATCTCTGCTGCTATGCTTATTGGCATTGGTGTGTCCGTAACGTAAAGTACAGCAATATATGTCACCCTGTGTATCGTCATTTTCGTAGAACACTCGCCTGCTGAATTATATGTTAGTGGTACAACACTCTCCTATAAAAATATATACGCTACAGTGGTATGACACTACCCTATAAAAGTATATACCACGGAGCTACGACATATATTACATATATATCTAAAAAAAAAAGTGCAGGATACATTATTAAAGCCAAGAAAGCAAAGTTATCTTTAGTGTGCCAAGGATGTCATAATTTTGTAGGCTGAAAGAAAAACTTTCATACATAGTGTCTAATTTGTTGCGGATAGAGAGCAGTGCAATTTGAATATAATTTGGAAGACAGAAATCGTCACTAAACTCAATTTATCTAAATTTCATGCGGGTATCCTAGTTATTTATGCAAAACCTTCAATAGTGATCTATTTTTGCAAACAGAACTATATTATATAGTAGTACGATCCAGATAGTAACTAAATTCAGCTTATTGTTTTACGGAGTATGAATGCCAAGTAACATAGACTATGACTACTTTTGGCTCGTACAAATGGATATGCAGATTTCGGATATGCTATCAATGGTGATCAATAATATTTAGCGGAATCTACTCCAAGCCAAAATTATAATACTTTCAGTTAGCTTATAAAATCAAACATTTATAAACTCTAGAATCTACATTTAAAGAAAAAAATCAATCGAAGTAAACAGTTTTTTTAACAAAACTAAGGGCCTTTAGAATTCTAGAATCATATAACTTCAGTATACATTCAGACCTCGTCTAAAAAACAACTTCAACTTTAAAGTTATTATTAGTTTTCGGCTGTAGTAATTCCAAATTTATAAAATTAATAAAATGAGTCGCATGATGAATTTCCCAGTTTTGAGATTGAGCGCCAATTGTGCTTCCCGTTGCATTTCCAGCGGCATGTCGAATGTGCTTTGCATGAACGCAAATAATAACAATAATAATTGCCAGAATGAAGATGATCCTTGCCAACAGTTGAAGCAGCTGCAACAGCAAAATAAGCAACAGCAGCAGCAAAAGCAACAGAAGCAGCAGCAGCAACAGTGTAACCAGCAGCAGCAGCAACAGCAAAGTAGCAACCAGACAGCAGCAGCAGCAAAATCAGCAAAACCAGCAGCAGCAATATCAACAAAACCAGCAACAGCAGCAGCAGAAGCAACAGAAGCAACAGCAGCAGCAACAATGTAACCAACAGCAGCAACAGCAGCAAAAGCAACAGAAGCAGCAGCAAAACCAACAGTAACAAAGCCAGCAGCAGCAGCAACAGTGCAACCAGCAGCAGCAGAAGCAACAGAAGCAGCACAGCAGCAACAATGCAACCAGCAGCAGCAGCAACAGCAAAAGCAACGCCAGCAGCAGCAGCAATCAGCGAAACCAGGAATGCGATGAATAAGATTTAATAATAATGGAAATTGGAAGTGTGTACCGGCGTTCGGGACAAACAGTAGGAACAATGTCGTGTAGGATATTTCAGATCGTTACTACTGGCATCCATGGACAACATTAAGTGCGAGCTTAGGCACTGGACGTACACACATAAATATTAGATTAGACATTAAATTTGAATAAAGGTTTTAAGAATTACAAAGTTCATATTTTGCCCCCCATTTGTTTTACTAAGAGTGTCTGTACACAATACCATAGATTTAAAGGAAATTTTGAAACCAATATTTCTTAATATAGCTGTATGACAAAGTAAGAATGATTTTTAATAAAAAGCAAAGATCTTTATCCTTGTGGGATGCCTGGTATCCAAGACAAAAGTCGGGTATCCTCTTTTTTTTTTTTTGTATTTAAACAAAGTCTCACCGTATGTTAATAAACCTTTTAGCACTCTGAATGCTGCGGGACCTAGACAACTTCATCTTCCTGAAACAGATTTACAGCTTTAAAAAGGCAAATGGCGCAACAATTTCTTTGCTAGCTAAATATAGTAGTTGGATTTTGACCTAAAGACATTTGGAAATCTTCACTGAACTTTAATCCTGTACACTGTATTCGCATATTTTATTTGATGAACAACGAAAATATGCGAATAAGTGTACAGGATTAAAGTTCAGTGAAGATTTCCAAATGTCTTTAGGTCAAAATCCAACTACTATATTTAGCTAGCAAAGAAATTGTTGCGCCATTTGCCTTTTTAAAGCTGTAAATCTGTTTCAGGAAGATGAAGTTGTCTAGGTCCCGCAGCATTCAGAGTGCTAAAAGGTTTATTAACATACGGTGAGACTTTGTTTAAATACAAAAAAAAAAAAAGAGGATACCCGACTTTTGTCTTGGATACCAGGCATCCCACAAGGATAAAGATCTTTGCTTTTTATTAAAAATCATTCTTACTTTGTCATACAGCTATATTAAGAAATATTGGTTTCAAAATTTCCTTTAAATCTATGGTATTGTGTACAGACACTCTTAGTAAAACAAATGGGGGGCAAAATATGAACTTTGTAATTCTTAAAACCTTTATTCAAATTTAATGTCTAATCTAATATTTATGTGTGTACGCTTCTAGTGCCTAAGCTCGCACTTAATGTTGTCCATGGATGCCAGTAGTAACGATCTGAAATATCCTACACGACATTGTTCCTACTGTTCGTCCCGAACGCCGGTACACACTTCCAATTTCCGTTATTATTAAATCTATTCATCGCATTCCTGGTTTTGCTGATTTTGCTGTTGCTGATTTTGCTGCTGTTGGCGCTGCTTTTGCTGTTGCTGCTGCTGCTGCTGGTTGCATTGTTGCTGCTGCTGCTTCTGTTGCTTCTGCTGCTGCTGCTGGTTGCACTGTTGCTGCTGCTGCTGGTTTTGTTGCTGTTGGTTTTGCTGCTGCTTCTGTTGCTTTTGCTGCTGCTGTTGCTGCTGGTTACATTGTTGCTGCTGCTGTTGCTTCTGTTGCTTCTGCTGCTGCTGTTGCTGGTTTTGTTGATATTGCTGCTGCTGGTTTTGCTGATTTTGTTGTTGCTGCTTCTGTTGCTTTTGCTGTTGCTGCTGCTGCTGCTGGTTACACTGTTGCTGCTGCTGCTTCTGTTGCTTTTGCTGCTGCTGTTGCTTATTTTGCTGTTGCAGCTGCTTCAACTGTTGGCAAGGATCATCTTCATTCTGGCAATTATTATTATTGTTATTTGCGTTCATGCAAAGCACATTCGACATGCCGCTGGAAATGCAACGAGAAGCACAATTGGCGCTCAATCTCAAAACTGGGAAATTCATCATGCGACTCATTTTATTAATTTTATAAATTTGGAATTACTACAGCCGAAAACTAATAATAACTTTAAAGTTGAAGTTGTTTTTTAGACGAGGTCTGAATCTATACTGAAATTAGATGATTCTAGAATTCTAGACTCTTAGTTTTTTTTTAAAAAACTGTTTACTTCGATTTGAATTCATGTTTTATTTTATAGTCTTGCAGAAAGTATATTAATTTTGACATGGAGTATAATTCGATAAGTACATACCTTTGAATTTTTATACCTAGATATATAATATGTAATCTCTATTATTTTTGGTTATCAAAATTATGAAGTTCATATATTCATTTTAACAAATACTTGTAATGGCGCCATATCCACCTCTTTTGCAATATAAACAAGTAAGAAAGCTATAGTCGAGTACGCTCGGCTATATAATAACCGGTACCCAAAGATATATTATATATTTATATTTAAATATTTATATTTTTAAGTTAATTCCAACATATATATATATATATATATATATATATTTATTAACATTAATACATTGTCGTAAAATAATTAAGAACTATAAATTTTATTATATTTATATTTAAATATTTATATTTAAAAAAATAAAAAAAACAATCGACTCGAGAATCGCACCGCGAACCTCTTGCACGCAAGTTCAACCCTCTAACCACTGAGCCACACACCTCACAAGTTTAAGGAAGCAAAAACATTAAGATACTGTTGCCGTGTGTGGGGTGAGAACCATAGGCAACCGTATACCATAGAGATGCCCCTCAAATTTTTATATTTGAAATATGTATAACTTCCATGTTAATTATCCGATCTGTACCAAATGTAGATTGACTGTGTGTGGGTGCAGTGGTGTGTTCCAAATGGTTTTCATCGATTTGTGGAGGCGGTGCGAGGCGTGGCAAAAATCCAAAATAAATTTGATCTGCCTGCAACTAATACAAGCACTTTGGAGGCTCTAGTCTCCGAGATCTGTGTGTTCATACGGACATGCTCCAATCGACTCTTTTGGTGATCCTGAGTCAGAATATATATATACTTTATGGGGTTGGTCACGCCTTCTTATGCGTGTTACATACATTTGCTGCTGTCACAAAGTCAATATACTCTTGGTACCCAATGGGCACCGAGTATAAAAATGTTCTTAGGCGCAATATACATTGGATTACGTATTCGATGCCTTTTATATAGAAATTTGGCTATTGTTTCCAGAAAATGAGAAATAGAGTTGTAGAAATCCAGACTGAAAAATATATAATAATTTAATTTCGAACAGATAATCCCGACCATTTAAGCTTCAACACTGTGCTTCACTGCACCTTTAGGAACGTGTATGATTAAGAGATTTGGTCAGTTTAAACCAAATCAGATTTATATTTAATTTCAATAATTTACACCGATCTTGGACATACACACCCTTTAGATACCCATAGTAAAACAAATGATTTTTATAATTCTTAAAACCTTTATTCAAATTTAATGTCTAATCTAATATTTATGTGTGTACGTCCAGTGCCTAAGCTCGCACTTAATGTTGTCCATGGATGCCAGTAGTAACTATCTGAAATATCCTACACGACATTGTTCCTACTGTTTCAAATTAAGAATATTTCGAATTTCCATTGAGGCTGAAAGTGCAAAACAAATCGCAGCCCGAAAGTATGCTACAAAAATTTGCAACCGACTGATCATTTTTTTCAAATATATTTATTCCAGCGATCAGTGCAGCGACTTGCTTCTAGTTTCTGTTCGCCTGGTGTGTCAGACTGAAAATCAGATGATTTTGATATTTCCAGCATTGAAATTAGTTTTTTTTTTCCCTTTAAACGCTATGCAGTAGCGGAAATTAAAATTAAATTCCCATAATTCAAAGCCAAATTAATTTAAATTTGGTAGATTTTGCCATCTCCTTCTTTAGTGACGAATTACGACGTCGCTAGTATTTAATGCATATTATTTTTATATAGTACTAACCTTCAAATGATTCGTGTCAAAATTTGACGTCTGTCAGTCAATTAGTTTGTGAGATAGAGCGTCTTTTGTGAAGCAACTTTTGTTATTGTGAAAAAAATGGAAAAAAAGGGAATTTCGTGTTTTGATAAAATACTTTTTTTTGAAGGGAAAAAATACAGTGGAAGCGAAAACTTGGCTTGATAATGAGTTTCCGGAGTCTGCCCCAGGGAATACTCTTAGCAAAACAATATAGAATATAGAATATAGAATATAGAATATAGAATATAGAATATAGAATATAGAATATAGAATATAGAATATAGAATATAGAATATAGAATATAGAATATAGTCCCGAACGCCGGTACACACTTCCAATTTCCGTTATTATTAAATCTATTCATCGCATTCCTGGTTTTGCTGATTTTGCTGTTGCTGATTTTGCTGCTGTTGGCGTTGCTTTTGCTGTTGCTGCTGCTGCTGCTGGTTGCATTGTTGCTGCTGCTGCTGCTTCTGTTGCTTCTGCTGCTGCTGGTTGCACTGTTGCTGCTGCTGTTGGTTTTGTTGCTGTTGGTTTTGCTGCTGCTTCTGTTGCTTTTGCTGCTGTTGCTGCTGTTGGTTACATTGTTGCTGCTGCTGTTGCTTCTGTTGCTTCTGCTGCTGCTGTTGCTGGTTTTGTTGATATTGCTGCTGCTGGTTTTGCTGATTTTGTTGCTGCTGCTTCTGTTGCTTTTGCTGTTGCTGCTGCTGCTGGTTACACTGTTGCTGCTGCTGCTTCTGTTGCTTTTGCTGCTGCTGTTGCTTATTTTGCTGTTGCAGCTGCTTCAACTGTTGGCAAGGATCATCTTCATTCTGGCAATTATTATTGTTATTATTTGCGTTCATGCAAAGCACATTCGACATGCCGGTGGAAATGCAACGAGAAGCACAATTGGCGCTCAATCTCAAAACTGGGAAATTCATCATGCGACTCATTTTATTAATTTTATAAATTTGGAATTACTACAGCCGAAAACTAATAATAACTTTAAAGTTGAAGTTGTTTTTTAGACGATGTCTGAATGTATACTGAAATTATATGATTCTAGAATTCTAAAGGCCCTTAGTATTGTTAAAAAACTGTTTACTTCGATTGATTTTTCTTTTTTCATAAATATGTGATGAATTCCTCTAAAGATTTGAAATGTTTGTTTTTATATTTTTGAGTGTACACTAATTGTTGTAGCTAGCTTGCAACTTACAGAAGGGGGATGGTGGATCACACAAAAAATGTTTATTCTTGATTTGCATATAGGAAGTATATAAGTGGGAAGCAGCAAGATCGGAACACTATATTACATAGATGTCATAGCAAGGACCGGTAAAATCTGAAATTTGAAGGATATAAGCTAAGTAACAACTAATATATCATATGGGAGATCGGTTAAATATATCTTAACCGAATAATATGCAGAACTCTTTGATAAAACCTGCAAGGATATGACAACTTCATCTCGCTGTAGTGTTTTTATTTGACATTGTGACATGTCTGTAAGGCTTCTATGATGCTAAAAACAATATATTCCTGATAAATTCCCAAATAATGACAACATCCCTAGACGACGACTAAGATTTGACGGCGAAGAATACAAACTCCAAGAGTCGTACAAGCGTAATGTCGTATCAATTTAAAGCAGAAAAGTTTAACGTATATTGAAATTTCATTTGTTATAAATTAAATTTGTTTTCAAACATTAATATCAAAACCCCAGAAATCTACACCTATGAACGCCTAGATTTTTTTACATGGATGACAACTCAAATTGGGAATGAATAAATTTCATTTTAAATTAATTAAATTATTTATTTAAATTTTTAGTCTAATTATAAATGTGTGTACGTGCAGTGCCAAAGCTTGCTCTATACTCTGACCATCTATGCCATTGCATAGTAAGATTGTCAGCAGTAACGATCTGAAATATCTACACGACATTGTTACAACTACTGGTCGCGCCTCGCACACCGTTACACACTTCAGTTTCCGTTATTAAATCTATTCATTGCAAGGTTGGTTTTGCTGATTTTGCTGCTGCTGGTTGCACTGTTGCTGCTGCTGTTGCTTCTGTTGCTTTTGCTGCTGCTGGTTGCACTGTTGCTGCTGCTGTTGCTTCTGTTGCTTTTGCTGCTGCTGATTGCATTGTTGCTGCTGCTGTTGCTGGTTGCACTGTTGCTGCT
Organism: Zaprionus obscuricornis; assembly: GCA_037044475.1. Lineage (NCBI taxonomy): Eukaryota > Metazoa > Arthropoda > Insecta > Diptera > Drosophilidae > Zaprionus > Zaprionus obscuricornis. The sequence continues at coordinate 4,517 of JBAMBR010003083.1, read as the reverse complement.
TTTGTTTTTGCTGCTGTTGGTTTTGTTGCTGCTGATTTTGCTGCTGCTTCTGTTGCTTTTGTTGCTGCTGTTGCTGCTGGTTACATTGTTGCTGCTGCTGCTTCTGTTGCTTTTGCTGCTGCTGTTGCTTATTTTGCTGTTGCAGCTGCTTCAACTGTTGGCAAGGATCATCTTCATTCTGGCAATTATTATTATTGTTATTTGCGTTCATGCAAAGCACATTCGACATGCCAGTGGAAATGCAACGAGAAGCACAGTTGGCGCTCAACTTCAAAACAGGCAAATTCATCATGCGACTCATTTTAAATAGATTTAGAATTTTTTTCTGCCGAAAAAAAAAAGTAATAACTTTAAACTATAAGATGTTTATTAGACAAGGTCTGAACGTATACTGATATTATATGATTTCACAATTTTAAAGTATGTTATTTTTGTTAAAAAGCAGTTTACTTCGATTGTTTTATTTCTTCCCTTAAGTGTATCAAAAACAAGATTCTAGATATTCTTTAATGTTCCTAAGAATCAACAGTCTAGTTCGTGTATGTCGATATGCCCATCTAGAGCTCAAAGATTTTAAGAACTAGAAACAAGGTTTATCCCTTGTGGTACTTGTCAGACATAGTGCATTTCAGGGACAATAACGCTACATGTTCAATGCTTATAATGTGTATTTGCAGTGGTAAATCGTTTCGGTTCAGATCGGAACATAGAAATAATTGTTTTGCAGTTTTCAATTTTCTTGCGTTATGGATATTATGTGAAGCATATTTGATTGTAGATTTCTTTCTTTCATATTATAGCCTTCAAATTTTGGTCCGAAGTATACCCCACTTAGTATAGAACAGGTTGGCTGATAAGTCCCCGGTCTGACACATATTGTCTATATATTCTATATTCTATATTCTATATTCTATATTCTATATTCTATATTCTATATTCTATATTCTATATTCTATATTCTATATTCTATATTCTATATTCTATATTCTATATTCTATATTCTATATTCTATATTCTATATTCTATATTCTATATTCTATATTCTATATTCTATATTCTATATTCTATATTCTATATTCTATATTCTATATTCTATATTCTATATTCTATATTCTATATTCTATATTCTATATTCTATATTCTATATTCTATATTCTATATTCTATATTCTATATTCTATATTCTATATTCTATATTCTATATTCTATATTCTATATTCTATATTCTATATTCTATATTCTATATTCTATATTCTATATTCTATATTCTATATTCTATATTCTATATTCTATATTCTATATTCTATATTCTATATTCTATATTCTATATTCTATATTCTATATTCTATATTCTATATTCTATATTCTATATTCTATATTCTATATTCTATATTCTATATTCTATATTCTATATTCTATATTCTATATTCTATATTCTATATTCTATATTCTATATTCTATATTCTATATTCTATATTCTATATTCTATATTCTATATTCTATATTCTATATTCTATATTCTATATTCTATATTCTATATTCTATATTCATATTCTATATTCTATATTCTATATTCTATATTCTATATTCTATATTCTATATTCTATATTCTATATTCTATATTCTATATTCTATATTCTATATTCTATATTCTATATTCTATATTCTATATTCTATATTCTATATTCTATATTCTATATTCTATATTCTATATTCTATATTCTATATTCTATATTCTATATTCTATATTCTATATTCTATATTCTATATTCTATATTCTATATTCTATATTCTATATTCTATATTCTATATTCTATATTCTATATTCTATATTCTATATTCTATATTCTATATTCTATATTCTATATTCTATATTCTATATTCTATATTCTATATTCTATATTCTATATTCTATATTCTATATTCTATATTCTATATTCTATATTCTATATTCTATATTCTATATTCTATATTCTATATTCTATATTCTATATTCTATATTCTATATTCTATATTCTATATTCTATATTCTATATTCTATATTCTATATTCTATATTCTATATTCTATATTCTATATTCTATATTCTATATTCTATATTCTATATTCTATATTCTATATTCTATATTCTATATTCTATATTCTATATTCTATATTCTATATTCTATATTCTATATTCTATATTCTATATTCTATATTCTATATTCTATATTCTATATTCTATATTCTATATTCTATATTCTATATTCTATATTCTATATTCTATATTCTATATTCTATATTCTATATTCTATATTCTATATTCTATATTCTATATTCTATATTCTATATTCTATATTCTATATTCTATATTCTATATTCTATATTCTATATTCTATATTCTATATTCTATATTCTATATTCTATATTCTATATTCTATATTCTATATTCTATATTCTATATTCTATATTCTATATTCTATATTCTATATTCTATATTCTATATTCTATATTCTATATTCTATATTCTATATTCTATATTCTATATTCTATATTCTATATTCTATATTCTATATTCTATATTCTATATTCTATATTCTATATTCTATATTCTATATTCTATATTCTATATTCTATATTCTATATTCTATATTCTATATTCTATATTCTATATTCTATATTCTATATTCTATATTCTATATTCTATATTCTATATTCTATATTCTATATTCTATATTCTATATTCTATATTCTATATTCTATATTCTATATTCTATATTCTATATTCTATATTCTATATTCTATATTCTATATTCTATATTCTATATTCTATATTCTATATTCTATATTCTATATTCTATATTCTATATTCTATATTCTATATTCTATATTCTATATTCTATATTCTATATTCTATATTCTATATTCTATATTCTATATTCTATATTCTATATTCTATATTCTATATTCTATATTCTATATTCTATATTCTATATTCTATATTCTATATTCTATATTCTATATTCTATATTCTATATTCTATATTCTATATTCTATATTCTATATTCTATATTCTATATTCTATATTCTATATAGAATATAGAATATAGAATATAGAATATAGAATATAGAATATAGAATATAGAATATAGAATATAGAATATAGAATATAGAATATAGAATATAGAATATAGAATATAGAATATAGAATATAGAATATAGAATATAGAATATAGAATATAGAATATAGAATATAGAATATAGAATATAGAATATAGAATATAGAATATAGAATATAGAATATAGAATATAGAATATAGAATATAGAATATAGAATATAGAATATAGAATATAGAATATAGAATATAGAATATAGAATATAGAATATAGAATATAGAATATAGAATATAGAATATAGAATATAGAATATAGAATATAGAATATAGAATATAGAATATAGAATATAGAATATAGAATATAGAATATAGAATATAGAATATAGAATATAGAATATAGAATATAGAATATAGAATATAGAATATAGAATATAGATAGAATATAGAATATAGAATATAGAATATAGAATATAGAATATAGAATATAGAATATAGAATATAGAATATAGAATATAGAATATAGAATATAGAATATAGAATATAGAATATAGAATATAGAATATAGAATATAGAATAGATAGAATATAGAATATAGAATATAGAATATAGAATATAGAATATAGAATATAGAATATAGAATATAGAATATAGAATATAGAATATAGAATATAGAATATAGAATATAGAATATAGAATATAGAATATAGAATATAGAATATAGAATATAGAATATAGAATATAGAATATAGAATATAGAATATAGAATATAGAATATAGAATATAGAATATAGAATATAGAATATAGAATATAGAATATAGAATATAGAATATAGAATATAGAATATAGAATATAGAATATAGAATATAGAATATAGAATATAGAATATAGAATATAGAATATAGAATATAGAATATAGAATATAGAATATAGAATATAGAATATAGAATATAGAATATAGATATAGATAGAATATAGAATATAGAATATAGAATATACAATATAGAATATAGAATATAGAATATAGAATATAGATATATAGAAGTATAGATAGATAGAATATAGAATATAGATAGATAGAATATAGAATATAGAATATAGAATATAGAATATAGAATATAGAATATAGAATATAGAATATAGAATATAGAATATAGAATATAGAATATAGAATATAGAATATAGAATATAGAATATAGAATATAGAATATAGAATATAGAATATAGAATATAGAATATAGAATATAGAATATAGAATATAGAATATAGAATATAGAATATAGAATATAAATAGTAGAATATAGAATATAAGAATATAGAATATAGAATATAGAATATAGAATATAGAATATAGAATATAGAATATAGAATATAGAATATAGAATATAGAATATAGAATATAGAATATAGAATATAGAATATATAG
>JBAMBR010003082.1:0-29396 GCA_037044475.1 Zaprionus obscuricornis | reverse complement strand
AAAACAAAGAAAAAAGAAATAATAATAATTAAAAAAGAATGTATAAATATTTATTGTTTTATATAAATTATGACTACAAAAATAATAGAGAATATTTCGAAAATAATATTATAATTTTTAAAAATAAATAATTGTAATAATAAAATAATAATTATATAATATTAATTAAGTCTACTTCAAGTTTAATATATAAATAGTAATATTTATATTTTTATGTTTTGCAGGAATAAAAAGAAAAAATATTTACAAAAAAAAATAAAATAATATTTAATAATAATAAAAATACTTTAAATTTTATTTATACTTTAATTTATTTATTTTTGTTAATAAAAAAAAATATTAATAATTAAAAAATAAAATAAAATATTAAATTTTATTTATACTTTTATTTATTTTTGTTAATAAAAAAAATATTTATAATGAAAAATAAAATAAAATATTATAAAACCTATAAGCAAAATTTTACTACATGTTTATTTAATATTAAAATATTTAAAAATATAAATATTACTGATTTACCTATAAGTATAAATTTGTATCTACATAGTTTATTCTTAATTAATATTATATAATTATTATTTTATTATTACAATTATTTATTTTTAAAAAATTATAATATTATTTTCGAAATATTCTCTATTATTTTTGTAGTCATAATTTATATAAAACAATAAATATTTATACATTCTTTTTTAATTATTATTATTATCATTTTTTCTTTTTTGATTTTTCAACAAAAATTCTTTTCATTCCGTTCAAATTTAATTTATTTCGTGGCAGCCCTTGACTTTTGATCTAAAGCATACTTAGATTGTATTTAATATTTTTGTTTACTTCACGCAATGCAATAGACATAACGCCCTCCAATTTTATTTTCAACATTTTAATTGTGGTTTTTGGTGTTAAAAAAAATAATTTATTAAAATTTTCTATGCAGCTCAACGCTGAAAAGTAAAGTACAATTATAAACAAACTAATTAGTAAATCGAAGGCAGGTGAATGGCTTTAACTTGAGCTCTGCTTCTGCCTCTGCCTCTGTCGCTGCCATAAGCTCTGCCTCTGTCGCTGTCTTTGCTGCTGCCTTAGTCTCTTTGGCCCAACGATCACCCGTTGAGCTGTGGCAGCACTATAAAAGCGAGCAGTTACCCCACCAAGAACAGACAGACATCATCACAACGTCAATTGATCTCCAAGCAAATATGCAGCCGTTTTGTGCAGTTTTATTACTCGGTTTGGTTAGCTTAAGTCTAGCAGCACCACATGGACATGGACATGCCACCAGCTACAGTGTGTTGACCAAGCACGAGGAGCCAGCACACAAAACCTATGGACATGGACATGGACATGGATATGTACCTGTTATTGATCATGGCTATGCTAGCTATGGACATGATGATTTGGGCTATGCCAGCTATGGTCATGGCTATGACAAGTACGAGGCACATCATTATCCCAAATATCAATTTGATTATGGTGTCAAGGATGAACATACTGGCGATCACAAGAGTCAATGGGAAGCACGTGATGGCGACAAAGTGCATGGCAGCTATTCACTAAAGGAAGCCGATGGCACAACACGTGTCGTTGAATACACAGCTGATGATCACAATGGTTTCAATGCTGTGGTAAAGAAACTAGGACATGCTCATCATCCACAGGTCTATAAGAGCTACGGACATGGTGCTGATCTCTATGGTGCTGGTTATGGTTATAACTATGGACAAGATTTGGCACACTATGGCGGCGAACATTATGATCATGGACATGGACATGGACATGCTAGCAGCTATGTCAGTGTCAAGCAACAACATTAAATGAACTTGAACAACGAAATTGACGTGTGAATAGAAACTGATCCGACGACTTATATATATATATATAGATTATAATAATACCAAATGAGCTTTGACCAGTATTTTTAATAGTACATGTATTATTATTTTTATATTTCGTGTAAGTTTGAAATACAAAATGCAAAGAGAGAATTAGAAAAAAAATAAAAAAAAAAATAAAAAACAAAAAAATAATTGTATTTATTTATTATTTAAAGCTAATGCGTTTATAATTATTTTATATTGTTGGTTAGTTGAGTGTTAATAGCGCTGTAAATTAATTTTATTTGCTAATTGTGCAGTGGCATCGCTTACTAGTCTTAGTCTTTGTCTTAATCTTATGAATAGTCGCTGTCGTCAAACTATAAAGTATTCAGTGGCATGTAGAGAGTATTACGAGCATATAGAGTCATGAAATTGAATGAAAATTCTTTCATGTCAGCTTTGCAGACTTAGTTAAAGATTTTCTAAATAAAATTGGATTAATTACTGGCATATAAAAAATTTAATCATATTTTTTATTGACATTAATATGATGCAATGTTGAAGATGAAAAAAAAAAAAAATTTATTTGTCATCATTGACTGTGAATTTAAGTATTTCTATATATAAAATATTAAGTCAGATTTATAGCTATATAGCTATAGATCAGATAAAATACATGGCTCTATTTTATTGTAAATTATTTTAAATAATTCTCTTAGCAGATTTGCAGAGTTAGCTAAAGTTTTTATAAAGCTGATGAGCTCTAAATTTTGCTATAAAAAAATAATTTAATTTATTCTAAAAATGCAACTATAATTTTTAATTGCATTTTTTACAGACATTTTAGCAGTCGTAGCAGAAGAATTGTAAATCTGTCAATGAACTGTATATCGATGTCTCTGACGAATCATGAAATTTAATGAAAGTTCCGTCTGTCAAATTTGTAGACTTTGTTAAAGTTTAGTTTATTTTTTTTTTTTTTTTTTTGCTACATGAAAACTCATATTAAAGTCATATATAAACTTGACTTGACTTGACTTTAGTAATCGCTTTAAAGACTTTAATATGATAAGCAGCCAAGACATTTGATCGTAATTTTTTTTTTTAATTTTTTTTTGTTTATATGCAACGAATCGTTTTAAGTTAAAGTCATGCTTGAATAAATAGTTACTACAAACTTTTAGTTGTTGTTGCTGATGCAGTTTCTCATGGCTATGGGATTAAAGCGAAAAATGTTGCAGGCAGGCAGGCAAATTGTCCAGGCAATCGTTGTTAATTTATGTTAAATCCAAACGTAATCCTGCCAGATATAAATTTTATAATGTTCAGTCAACAGCTGCAATTGAAGCGTTGCAACGACAGCCACAACAACGACGACGACGGCGACAGCGACGGTGACTACGACTTTTACTCGCTGTAGCTGAAACCAAAAGTGGAGACAGCCAAAATTGGTATTTCGAACTGCCTGGTGATAGCGAAACGAGTTTTTTTTTTTTTTTTCCGCAGCCACGCAAAATACACAAGACACATGCAGAGACAGCGACAGAGTCAGAGTTAGAGGTAGAGATGCAGTTTCATATAATTGTCAATTAGACTGAGCTTAGGAAGCGTTCGTTGTTAATGTTGCGCTGGCGCTGCCCACATCGGCTCATCGTTTTGCTGCCTCGACTGATCTCCAAACTGACAACGACAACAGCAACAACAACATAAGCAACATTAATAACAACAACAACAACAACGACCACAATTGTGGAACCAGTCGGGCCGGAAAATCTTGTCGCCGGGAAAACTATGTGCAATGAAGCTGTATCGATGTGCCGGTCGTCTTCGTTTTGCGGCTGGCTATAAATACATTGGCAATGTCGTGCAAACGCTTTAATTACGTTTTTGTCCTTGACATTGAACCAGCTAACGGACGAGCTGCCACGATTCGGACAAGCATAGCTACATAGCTACAACGGTGCGACTTTGACGCGTTTTTTATATGCGATTATTATCGCCAGTGCGTTTTTGTGTAACGTGTTAAAAGATTTTTGTGTACAATTTTATTATTAAATTATTCATAAAATCATAAAAGCTCAATGCATTTTAATGTAAGTGCTAAACATTTTTGTTTATCAAAATGCATTTCATTTTGTTTTGTAAAAATTTAACTGTAAAAAAATTTGTCTCAAATGAGAGCGAAAGTGTTGTCTGAAACTTTCACCTACAAAGTGAAAGTGGTGCAGAAATCAAAATGCGCAAAACACATGCAAATCAAATAAATTTGAGAAATTAATGCGTGTTTTTTTTCTTGACTAAAATTATAAATATTTTAAATTTAGAAATGAACTGAAAGAGAAAAATAAATACATGAAAATTAAGAGCAACAAAATTTAATTATTTAAATTTTAGTAATTTTATAAGACAAAAAAAAAAATATTATAAGAAAAAAGAAAGTTTATAAATTTATTTTCGCGATTTTCCAATAAAAATTGTTGTGTAAAAAATAATAAAAATAGCTAGCAAAAATTATTTATTACATTTATTAAAGTTTTGTAATTCTTAAAAGAAAAATTAATTTGACTAAAAAGAAAGTTTATTATTTTAATTTCTTTTAAATAATATTTGCAGTAGTTATTCATCATTTTTCAAGGCGAAATAGTAGTAATAGCTAATAATTTTTTAGTGAAATATATAATTTAAAATAAATATTTTTCTCTCCAAGCTAAAATAGTTTTCAGTTAAAAAAAAAATTCTTCGATATTTATTTTCATGCATTTGAAATAATTTTGAGGACAATTTTATAACTAGATTTTTGCCAATATTATTTATTACAAAAATTTGTATTAAAAAATTTTGTTTTACAAAATTTATTTTCATTTTTTCTTTTAATTGCACAAAAAAAAAATTAATAGATTTCGAATTGTTTTTTTTTTATATAGAAATGTTAATTGATTTTTATAACATACTGCATTTTTCAAGCAACATAATTAAAATGTAAAAATTATGTAAAATATGTAAGCTATTAAAAAAGAAAAAAAAAAAACAAACAAAAAAATAAAAAATAAAAATGCATAAACCAGAATCAAATTTGTAGACTGACAAATCGACATTCTTTTGGAATAGCAGACATGTCATTACAAATCGATCTGGCGAGCTATTGCTTTGCCTTGTGCTTGTGCCTGACAATTGTCGTTGAATGTGTGTGTGTGTATGTGTATGTATAACTGTATCATTATGCGTGTCTGTATTTGTATAATTTAGTTGTTGCTTTGGGGCAAGTACAACTGTGCTAATTAGCCAGGTTTTTTTTTTTTCTTCTCTTCTCATGATGAAACTTGCAATTGCAAGCATAAACCAAAATGTTACCTAGGCGAAAACGACACATGCCAATCGAGGCAGGCAAGCAGACAGACAGACAGACCGACAGACAGTTAAAGAAAATGTCCGAAAAAAAAAAATGTTGCAATTTATTTTGCTGTTAGCCCAAAAATAAAATCAACGACAAGTTGTAAGCAGCAAGCAACAAGCGCCAATTGGAACTTAGCAATTGAAATTGAATTCAATTGAATTGTACGACGCGTCAGTTGCTAGTGCTGCTGCTGCTGTTGCTATTTGTTGTGGTGCTGCCATCCTGCCAGACTCGTTTCCATAGCCATAGCTACTGGTCTTAAGCAAAGCCATCAATCTCTGAGCAGCAACTATTGCTGTCACATTGTACATACAAATGTGCGTCTGGCGTAGCCTAATTTTGGGGAGAGCGAGGCGTCGCGTATACGACGCGTATGCGTATTACCATTACCATTTGACAACTGTCACAACGCTGTATGACATGACCAGGCCAGTTGCCATGCCATGCCATGCGATGCCAGGCCTATATGGCACATGAGAAATGTCCCAATGCATCTAAACACGCGTCGTTTGGCTGTCTAGCTATTTGGTTATTTGACTATTTGGCTATTTGCTTGTTTGCTTGTTTCGCCAATTAATTGGCCCATGCTCGCGTAATAATTTTGTAGCCAATTTATTAACTGTTTTGCTGTTGGTCAACTTGTTTTATCGTTGCATTTATTAAGCGCTCTACTGATAAAAAGCACAAAAAAAAAAAAAACACTCACACATTCATATTTCTCTTAAATGCCTTTAGATAACGCGACTGCAACGGCCGCCGTCACCATCACCGTCACCGCCACCAGGCCGACAAATGTTGATGATGTTCACCGCCTTCATTATACTCTGCCTTTGCCTCTGGACACGCCCAATTGACTGTGGACGTATCACGGCCGCACCTGTCGTTGTTGCCGACAACGATGACGAAATGATGGAATATGCACCACAATTTGTAAGTACATGCCACAAAAATTTTACAAAACAGCTGCCAAAAACACACACGCAGCAATAGCAGCAGCAGCAGCGACAGCTTCACGCAATACGCTGCCAGTCTTGGCCCAAAACATATTCCATTTCATAGGAAAAACTTGAGTAGCTAATGGTGTCATTATGTGTCTCTTATGAACTGTAGACTGTCGAGTCACTTACAGTGGGCATAATAGTCAAATTATGTGTTAAAAAGAGTCTCGAAAAAAATAAATCAATTTTTTCTAAATTTATTAATTTTAAGTCAGCGAAAAAAACTTATGAAAGTATTTGAAAAAAATATGAAAAATGAAATGATAAATGGGAAAAATTAATTTTCAATACTCCAAAAAAAAAATTAAATTTTTTCTAAATTTACTAAGTGAAAAAAACGTATGAAAGTATTTGAAAATTAAAGTTCAACAGTGGGAAAAAAAAACTGAAAATTAAATAATAAATGCTGAAAAATAATTTTCAATACTCTAAAAAAAATAAATACAATTTTCTTTATGCCAAAAAAAAAATTGTCAAAGAGTTAAAGTTGACAAAGTTAAAGAAATATTTGTTATATAATTTCATATATATATTTTTTTTTTCAAATAATATTTGTGCAGCTTTCTTTGGCCTGAAGAAAAAAAAAGAAAGCAATTTTTAAGCATTGCTACAATGAAAAACTGTAAGCTGCTGAAAACCAGCTCAAAAACACTTGATATTTATAGCACTTGCTATAAAAAATGCACAAAATTCAAATTGAATTGTTGAAATATTTTGCATTACAATTTTATTTATTTATTTTTTGCTAGCCTTAACATACAAAAAAATAAAAATAAATAATTTGTAAAAAAAAAAATGCGAATAGAAATCTTAAAAGCAACCCACAAGGTAATTAAGTGCTGCAAAACGCATTTTCCGCCATTGCCAGCCAGCATTTATCAGCTATCCAAAGTGAATGTTGTTCATGCGTTTTATGATCGCCTCCACCCACTAAGCATTTTGGTATATATAACCAACTGATCGTCGCCCACATAAATCACGTTTTGCATGAAGTGGCATGAACTGATTTGGCCCGGTTAAGTCTCTCCTCAACTGGGCCATTGTTTTTCTTCTCTTTTATGCATAGTAGAAAAGGAGGGAGGGAGGTGAGATGTACAAATATGATATAGGGGCGGCAGGTAGCCGAAAATGCGTATTTACGATCGACGATCAACAGTTCGACGATCGAGTGTTGAGTGCTGAATGGCGCCATATATGGCAAAAATGTACGCAGTTTTTTTTGTTTTTTGCTGCACCTACTCGCTGGCACATGGAAAGGCCTCGAAAGGAGACAATTGTGTTTTCATTGTAACTGTAACTGTAAAATGTAATGCTATGACAAGGCGCGTTTAACATTTTAAAATGTTTTTCATGTGCTTGCAGCAAACAAGTTGTCGCGCTGTCTCAACTGTCCGCCTATGTAAACGCCTGTGCATTGTCTATGTCTATGTCTGTGTGTGCGTAGCTCAAGTTATGAACGTCAACGTTTATCTGTTTGTCAGTTATCAGTAGAAATATGAATGTTTAATATGAATTAAATGCTCTCTCTCCCACGATCTGTCCACTAACTATATTTCTCACATTGACGCGCGCATGGCCAACAGTGCGTATACATGTCAAATAACACGCGTGTTGCGCATACGCCTCTAGTTGCCCCGAATTAAAAATCATAAATTATTAGCAGCAGCATACCCCCAGCCCCCCCATACACAGACAATTTATGAAGTAAAGTTCACACGCACCCACCAAAATTCACAAATTCACAAAATGCACCCATAAAGTCGACCACCAACTGTGGTTAAAGCTCATAACTGAGCTACTTCTATGCTAACTGCGCCTCCAAAATTTCAGACTACTACACAAAACATTCAGCTATAGCTTCTGGGTGGGCAATGGTCAACAGCTAGGCTTGACATGGCCAACTTATGCAACCAAAATGAAAAAAAAAAGGTAGCGTTTGATTAAAAACTATATTTTTCAAAGATTTTATTATTTTATTTTATTTTTATTTTTTTTTTTTTTTGCTATTTTTGACGTTTGTTTTTTTTTTTTTTTTGTGTTATGTTGTTTTTGCCAGCCTTGGCTGCTCAGGTTACGCACTCGCAATGTAATCATTTGTTTTCAGCAGACAGCGACAGCCAGCAAAAGCAAATTGATAGGCAGCCAACAACTAAAACTACTGCCAAAGACCCAAAGACTCTAGACACTGTTAACTGTAGACTGTAGTTGGCCTGGACACGACTCTGGCCATTTATGGACGTCTGCGCTTAATTGAAACCAGCGCCAAAGCATAACCAAAATACTTTTTTTTTTGCAATTTTGCCACATGCTCTGCTTTAGCTGCTGCTGAGGTGCAACAAAAAAAAAAAATAATAATAATAATAATAATAAAATAAAATGTTTATGGATGAAATATTTAACAGACAGCAGTAAAAAATGACAACGCTCTACATTTCTATTAATTGCATTTATGTAAATATTCAACAAGTTGACAATTTCAACTAGAAATCTAAAAAAAAAAATCTCAAAAAAAAGGATTTTATATTCAAATTAAACTTAACTCAATTTATTTTGTCACTTTCTAAAAAAAAAAAAAAAAAAAATAAAAAAAAATCTTTAGTTAATTAATAGCTTAACTTTAGTTGACTTGATGTCGGCTAGAGATCAAAAGATCATTGATCAAAGAGACATGGAGACTAAGCCCAATGCAACGACGAAAGCCCAACCCAGACTCCAATGGCTTTCAAACTGTGCACAGCGCGCGTTTTTGCCTTGACACAATTTTACAGCAACAACAAAAAAAAATAAGCAAAAAAAAAAAAATACAAAATCCAAAATGTCGTTTTTATTGTTTTATTTGGTTTTATTTCGATTTCTAATTTTTTTTTTTTTTTGTCGTGAAAACATAAAAATTCTCAAGTCTTTAGTGCGTGCCTGCCTGCGTGTATGTGTGTGTGTGCGTGCATTTGTATTAAATGCTTTGCCATAAGGTGTGGTCAACGCATTCACCAAACTGGGAAAAAACTTTTGGTGCTAAAATAACTGAAATACAACAATTTAATTCAGTTTTTCATACTCTAAATTTTAACCATTTTTATCAACTTGTTTTTTTTTTATTTTTTTTTTTTTGTAATTAGGAGCATCCGGAATATGCATTTAGCTATGGCGTCAAAGATTTACACACGGGCGATGTTAAATCCCAATGGGAATCACGTGATGGCAATGGTGTCAAAGGTCATTATAGTATACTAGAACCCGATGGTTCAATACGTACAGTTCATTATACGGCAGATGCCAAAAAAGGTTTCAATGCCATTGTAAAAACTGTTGGAGCAAATTCACATCCAATAACAGAGACACCCGAAAGTGAAAGCAGCCCAAATGATGATACATCACAATCAAAAATTAATCATTATAGTAAAGATCAAGAACATATTGTACTTAGCTCTGATATAAAGCCATTAAAAAAACCCATAGAAGATCTTACACATTCACATCCCAAGATTCCTAGTCTAATAGAGTTCAAACCACATGCACGCATTAAGCAAGTACCAATGGAATTGGAACCAGATATACGCGATCGTTTGCAACAGGCTAGAAATAATTATTATAAGGAAATTGCTGCAGCACATCAACATGAAGATTTCTCACATAAATTACAGCCCAGCTATGCGGTGCATGAGAGTGATTGGAAAGCATTGATAGTGAATGAGCCAAAGGAATATCGTCCACATTATAGCACAAGTCAACCGCATCAGCATCCATATTATGAGCACTACAAGCCTAAGGAAGTGCCACAGAATTATATACATAAACCATCTGTGCCACAGCAGGGACTACACACAAGTTATACACCATCGAAATTGCGTCCCAATAATAATCCTGAACCAATTTCCAATCACATACATCAAAAGAAAATTGTACATACAACGCCAGGACTTAAACATTACAAATACAAGGGTGTATCCAAAAGCTATACACGTCCCGATTATTCTAGCTACTTTCAACGTAAACCTAAAAAATTACATGGCAAACCCTTGGCACCCCTCCAAAAGCCACGTCGTCCCGAAGGTGCCGGACCAGTATTGTTTCCAGAATTGCAGGAAGATGAATATGAAGAGTTTGAGGATGATGAGCAGGGTGTTGCCTCTGCCAGTCTAGTGCAGTCTATGGTACGACGGGATAAACAGCATATGGTGCCAATGTATGCTAGAGCACATAAATTCTCAGCAGGAAGCTATAGAAATTTGCAAGGCATATAGAGGATGCTTGGTGATTTTTTTTTGTGTGTGTGAATTGTTTCCTTTATGTGTGTTAATATTGTTTTTATTTATGCATAATTTATTGCTATTGTTTTATAAATTACAATAATGCCAGCCACATAATGAAGAGATTTTAGTATTAGTTTAAATGCAATAAAAAATTAAATTTATTTTTTATTAGTTTTAATCAATTTTATTATAAAAAAAATTAAAGAAAAATATTAAAAAAATATTTCAATAGATTTTGTGTTTTTTTTTTTATACTATTTAATCTATGTAGCATATTCTAGAATAATTATAGCAACCCTCGCTGCTGCTGCTGCTGATCTCACACTTTTCTGTTAGCAGTGTCACACACATTTGTCATAATTAACACAAATTAGGCAGCATTTGAATGTGAAAATGCTGCTGGCTGCTGGTTGCTTGCTGCTTGCAACTGCACCCTGACCACCTACCCACCACCTAATCTGCTGCCCACTTGTCCATATTCTTAATACCTTATCACCTTCCCACTAGCCACTGAGAGCTGAGATGTCTTCTACGCAGCTAACTAACTGCTGGCTAATCCAATTAAATTAATCTCGCATAACAAGTTTCAATAGAGACAAGCAAAACTTGACTAGATATGTTTATGCAACTGAAAATGAATGCGAATATGTGAATATATACACTCATAAACATCATACACTCTCATACATTCACACATATTCGTATGAAGTATTCTAATTAAAAGTACTTTTTGTCAACGCAACTTTAAGCCTGCTTTGGCATTGACTTGCTTTCTGCTTGTATAAAAGCCAACTAACTATCGACTGGGCTAAAGTGCGTTCATTCGTTCAATTTGTTTTCATGATACTTTGATACAGATATGTCTATATATATAGTATATACATATATGTGTTTGTGATTCAATATGCAAATAGCTCCCACATCTGCATCATCAAGAACAGCATTCTAGGCCAATTTGAAATCAACCAGTTGCTCGATTTGTATCGATCAATAAAAAATAAAAAAAAAATGAAAACTGATCCACAAATTGATGTGCAAAATGTTGAATGTGTAAATAAAATCACTTAGCGCGCTTTTGGACGCGTGAGAAATGTCTAAAAGTCAATTGAATTGCAACAAATTTACAGCTTTCAATTCTTGTTTCATAATACTCAATACTCTTAACTCTTGACTCTCCAACTGTAAGCTTTAGAACTTTTGCAGTAGGCGTTGCCAACGCTCCCAATTAAATAATTTACAATATTTCTAGATTAGGCGCCGCTGTTGGACGTCTCGGCGACATTGAACAATATGCAGTTTGTACTATGAATTAAAATTGAAGCATGAGTCAGTCGACTGTGAAGCAAAAGCTACTCTTAACTCTAGAGACTCTAGATCCGGTTTACGCTTAAAAAAAAAGCTGCTGTTACTGCTGCTTGTCCGACACGCACACCTATTAAGGATCTATAGAGAAGGCAGGCAAAATGTTGAGAGAACGTCAATCTACGGGCAATTAGCTAGTGAAATAAATGTGAGACAATTTTCAAAATTCCATTGCAAATCTTGTATTCGTATTCGTATTCGTATTCGTTTTGCGTATTTCGACTGCCATCATTTATTGCCAAATCATTTGAATTTCGATTTCAAATTTTTATTTTTTCTGTTTTGTCGGCTTAGAATAATTAATGCGAGCGCCTGCCAAATGGTCGGGTGTTAATTTATGGTTGTCTACGTTAATCGTATACCGTAAATCGTTAATCGTATATCGTAAATTGTAAATATGTTACGTCTATAACATAATCGCTAACACACAATTGCCACAGTTGACTTTCAGAGGTTGGGCAAACTGACAAACTGACAGTCAGACAAACTGACACTTAGACACGCTGACAGACACAATTCTTGTTTAGAAATTAGCTATGATTGTTATATGGCTTGTTAGCTATTTCCTGCCAGCCTACAATCGTTGAGTTTATTGTTTATAATTTTATGCACTCAGCATATTGTTGCAATAATCTTCAAAGTTATTAAAGAAAAATCTTGAAATTGAAGCACTTTAAATATTGCAATTGCAAAAATAAGAATAACTTGCCATGAGCAAGTAGTGCAAGATTATAGATTACAGCAAGTAGTGCAAGATTATAGTTATATATAAATCAGCGAGCATTGAAGCGTGTGAGTAGCATAAGATTATATAGTCTGGCATTTTCTTATTATAAATAATATATAAAATAATATAAAATATTATTATGAGCAACAATTTGAACTAGTAAAATTAAAAAAAATATATATAATACTTTGATATTTTTTACTATAAATAATATGAAATATTATTATGAGCATCATTTTAAACTAATAAAATTAAAAAAAAAAATAAAATAAAGTCAGATATTTTATTACAATAAATAATATAAAATATTATTATGACCAACATTTGCATCTAGTGAAAAATTTTAAAAATATTTTTATTTATTTTTTTTTTTTTTTTTTAACTTTGAAAAAATGTCAAAATTTGCATGGAAATCTAGTTTATCAGGTCTATGGACTAGAATCAACGATCGATTGCTTACAAAATTTTACTTTCATTTTTGTTGTTATTGTCTGCAGTTTTTTTTTTTTTTTTTTTTTTTTTTTTGCACAATATCCGTATTTCCCTGTTGGCTTAAAAAGCTCGTAACAAATTTTTATATTTTTTTTCTATGCACACTTAAATTGGCTGCAAACATGACATAAACTAAATAAACTGCGTTGTTTCATATAATTTGAAGGCATAAATTTCACAGCTTGAAAAGTGATACGACGAAGCAAGATGCATAAATACAAAGCATAAGCTATAAGCTACCTAAAGCTATAATTTCAAGCAGCGTTAAGCTATCCTGTAGCTATTAGTGAAAATGCAACGACAAAAATAACACGCATACGCAACGTTTTACACCCCAGAGATATATAATATAGGTAGATAGATATACGCATGGTAGACATGAAAAGACTGTTATACGCTTAGAGGAGGGACAGATATTGCTAACTCGTTCGGCCTTTCAATAATGTTTTAGTTTGTGTTTGTGTTTTTTTATAGTTTTTTTTTTTTTTTGGTTTTTTATGCCTGTTGAAAACGAGTTCAGATTTTTCGATGCGTGTAGAATTAGATTCAAGATTTGAGTATTGCTGCTTGCAATTTTTTTTTTTTTTGCAGTTTTTAGATACAGATTTCAGATCGTCAATTGCGCAAATGGGCAGGCGGCATAAAATCTGTAATTTTATGAATATGTCTTGGCAAATTTTTGAACTGTTTACGCATTCGAACTGCAAATAACATGCATTTCGATTTTGTCATTTTGATATAATATATATATATATATATATTATATATATTTTTTATTTTATTTTATATATTTTCAATGAGCGACAAACAATCTAGATACGCGCAATACATAGTTTGCTGGGAGAGAGATCGTACTATCGCAAGCAATGTATGCGTGTATGTGCAAATATTTGTAAAAAAAATTATATCTAGATTTTTCAATTAAAACTGATGCTATGAAAGCGGGTGGAACAGCAGCTGCGACGTAATGTTTGAGGATCAGTTATAGACATAGTAGTAGTAGTAGTAGTAGTAGTAGGTTGTGGTTGTCAGGCGGATTTTTAAGATTTCGTCATGATGTTAAGTAGGCATGGTCGTGTGTCTTAGCCATGGCCAGCTGTAGTCATAGTTATAGTTGTAGTCGTCGTTGTCGTTGTCGTCTGTTAGCCAAGTGTCTGCCGCTGGCAATTACGTAACGCCCCGCGGCCAATGTATAGTGTACAGTGTACAGTGCGCAGTGCGCAGTGCGCAGTGTGCTCAGTGCGTGTGTGTGACAAATGCGCGACGGACGAACTAAACTCGACCAGTTCAGCTGAAGTAGGTTAAAACTGCAGCTGACTAGCTGCTTGGATATTTGATTTTTACTCTTTTTCGTATTGGTTTGCAAATGCAAAAAATTAAAATTCAATCAAATTGCGAAAACGCCGAAAAAAAGTGCAAAAATAAACAGAAAGACAGACGGAGAGACAGACAGACATACATATAGACTAAGAGTGAAGCGAGTTGAAACATGTTTCATGTTCAATTAACAGGCCCCAAAAATTCACCAATACATACGAACGCCTTTCACTCTCTACAACAAACACAAACACACACACACATATGCATACACTGCGTATGCGTATTATTCTCCATTTGCAGCGATAAAAAATCACATCATGCCACGAAATACTTAATTGGTCTATAAGGTTTATCGCTGCTAGCTAGCATAAAATCAGCATTCCTTCGGGTCTAGTCTGGTCCTGGCCTAGCCTGGCCTCGTCTAGCCTAATCCATATAGACTTCTAATTGAAATGTCAACGCGTGCGCCGCTCAATCAATTTTCAAGCTAAGCGTTTATGCTCTATTTATGGTCAGTTTGTTGCCACAGATCACCAAAAATATTTCATATTGGCTCGATTTTAATTGATTTGCACGGCGATTTGCGGTGTCAGACCGCAAGTCACGGACAAAATGTTGCAATTGTGGCAGTTGTGGCAGCTTGAAGTTTGAAAAGTGTCGTGGCAACTTAAAGACAGCTAATTAAAAATCATATTCAACTCGTCGCACAAGTTGCCACTAAGAAGATTTTTTTGTATCCTACATTGAAAAATTTGTTTTATAAAATTTTTATAATAATATTGCTTGCAATAATTCGCTGTCAACGGCTGCAAAATTTTTTTGTTTACTTTATGAAAAATGAATTTAAGAGAATAAAATTTAAATTGAAATAAAATTATTATATTATTTTTATATTTTAATTTTTGCACCAGAAATAAAAAAAAATGTACAAATTATGTGAAAATTATTTTAAAATTTTTTATAAATTATATATTAAATATATATTATTATATATTAAATTATATATTAAATAACAATTTATTAATCTTTTTAAAACTTGTTATTAATATTTAAAAAGAATTTATTAATTATATAAAAATTATTTATTAATTATTTCTTCAGAATTATGCAAATATAATTTTTCAATTATTTACAAATTTATTTAGCAATTTTTAGTTAATAAAATAATTTAAAAAAAATATAAAAAACTTTTAATTATATTAAAAAATTAGATATTCATTTTGCATAATTATGAATAAATTTTTTATTTTATTTATTTATTGAAAAAAGAAAAATGTTATATTTTTGCATATGCAAAAATTGATGCATTGAAAATTGTTTGGCATCTAATCAATTAGAATTAAGGCTATTAGTTAGATCATTTTCAAACAATAAAATAATATACACTCTCAGCATTTTACGAACACACCCGACGCGCTTATTATTTTATTTTTTTTTTTTTTTAACACGCGGCGACACAAAAGTGACCTTAATTGCCAACAAGTCAGCACTTGGTCATATCGCAGACTATTCTATTACTTATTTGAATGTAACTATGTATGTATGTATGCGTGTATATGTATGTATGTATATGTGATACATATACATCATTTGTATATGGCGCCTTTTATCTAACTAATGCACAATCAAGGCCCCAGGCACGCATAGACAGAGACAAAAATTTATTGATAGCGACATTAATACCACAAGTTTTATACAATTTTTTTTTCATTTTTTTTTTTTTTTTGTAGCGAGCAAATTGCGTATAAATTTTAAAGTTTTCTGCATATATATTTTTTTTTTGTCTCTTTTTTTGAGATTTTTGTTATAGCTACACGCAATGGTTGCGATTAAAATCTAAATCAAATTAAGTCGCTTTAAAAGCATATGCAAAAAAAAAAAAATCAAGAAAAAAGAAAAACTTGGCCAACAATGCAACAGCAACCGTAGCAGCAGCAGCATGAGCAGGCGCAGCAGTGTCACAGCAGTGGCAGCAACAGTTTCTCAGAGAATTGGCCAAAAACGCACCACGCGCACTTTTTTTTTTGTTTTTTTTTTTTGAGGCGATTTGAAGCCGAGGCGTTTGCTATGATCTAATAAAATGCCACCATAGTCAGAGCCAGATCAACGTGAAGGTGGGGCCACAATACGAAACAACACGATACACACGTTATAAAAATCAAAACGATGCAGGTTGCACCAGCAACAACAGCAGCAGCAGCAACCCGAGAGAACTGAAAAAAAAATATATATAATAATAATACAAAGAGAACTGGCAACTGCCAATTGCCAACTGTGAACTGCCAACTGCCAATTGGTTACTCTACGTACTGCGAACTGCCAACATCATAGCTGAACAGTCATCAATTTTTCTTGAAGCAGTCAGTCGCAGATTTTGAGCTCTAACTTGACTTCGCTTTTCCTAACTGCAATATTTCTGCTCGTTTTTCTATCTATCTATCTTGCTATTTTTCCAATTTTTGTTTTTGTTTTTTACTATTTTGAGTTTTTTTCTGTCGCCAAACTGGTGCGTGGCTGCTGCGCATGCGTGTGAGCCAAAACTGACCGAACGTATATAAGCGATTATAGGGCCGGGCTGGCCAACAGTCAGCCGCGTTGCTCTACATTGAGCGTGCGTTGCGTTGCGTATTATATCGTGTGTCGTGTGTCGCTGATATAACAAATTTCGAATCATAACGATAAATCACTCTTATTCTCAAAAAAGGATTTTTTTTGGATTATATTATATAAGCATTACGAACTGTGTATTTTTTACATATATTAAATACAAAGGATTTTGTGTATTTAACTATATTTGAAAAGATCTTCAAAGTTGTGTTTGTGAATTGTGTTAAACATAATGAAGGTGGGTTTTTTTTTTGGTTTTGTATTAAATATAAAAAAAAATATGTATAAGAATTATTTCAATATATGTGCTGCAAGTGTTAAGAACTCTAAAGGACATCATGAATGTTGCAAATTTTTTATGAACATGAACATTATTTAAAAAAAAAAAAAAAAAGAAATATTGCTCACAAGGAATTTAAAGTCAACTTTATAAACTTTAAAGGACATGAAGGATATTTCCAAGAAAATATGCTACAATTATTAAGGAATAGCGAAAAAAAATAAAGTTTAATTAAAATTTTCGATTTTTATTTTAATTTAAATATAAAATCTATTTCAACAAAATATAAATTTTAAATTATTGTTTCTCTTCAGTTTATAAGTAAATTTTTGGAATAAATAAATATTAAATATTTGGAATATTTCCTATTCGAACAGAATGTAATTTAAATAAGAAAAAAAATAAATTTAAATTATAAAATAAAAAGGAAATTATTTTCAAGTAAAGTTTTTAATCATCGGGAAAAAAAAAATATTAAATATTAAAATTTTTTTAAATTAAAAATCAAGAATTAAATTACAAATATAATAAATTTATTAAATAAAATTATTTTAAGCATTTAATTTAGTGATAAGTAAGAATCCGAGTATTAATCTAAGATTATTTTTCTTATCCAACATATTCAATTATCTATAAATATTTTCAATGTCTTCAGTTACAACTCTTAATGCTAACGAGCCTGCTGCTCGGCTTAGCGGCAGCTGAACCATCACCTACAATAGCACCAGCGATAGTACCTTGTGTACATACTGGAGATCCTGCTGGTTACTCGTACGCTCCACCTCCAGAAGTCAAGTTCTCCATAACGCCTGGCATAACAAAGTATAGTCAATCACCGGCCATTTCTAGTTATTCGGAGAATGGAAAATTGCTGCATACAAGTGTCGGTACTGCCGGAGCATCATATGAGTCAACGGCAGGATATGCGGGATATTCGCATGGCGGTCTAACTCAGATCGATAAATACATTGCACCAATACAGAAAACATTATTTACACCCTCAGCAGAATATGGAGGTCCTGGAATTACATATGCGGATAAATCACCAGCTGCTAAATATGCAGCTGTTGTGCCGTCCGGAATTGAGCTTAAGAATCTTGTTTCACCGGCATTAACCAAGACAATACTAACATCTCCGAAACTAGAGAGTGCCGGCTATCTGTCGCCAGCTCCAGCGTTAACCAAAGTGTCAACATATTCGTCACCTGGTTATTCATATAGTCAATCCACGCCAGGGATTTCCAAAGTTGCCACCTATACATCGCCTGCAGCATCCAGCTTACCATACTATGCACCGCCAGTGACCACAAAAGTGGAGACATACACATCACCAGGATACACATATTCCAAGGCAACCCCGGGCTTTTCTAAGGTGGAAACATATAGTTCACCTGGTTATAGTTACTCTCAGTCTAGCCCAGGAATATCCAAAATTGCCACCTATTCACCATCGATAGCTTATGGTGCACCAGCAATTGCTAAGGTTTCCAGCTATGCTGCACCTGCTCCAATTCTACAATCATCGCTGCATTCATCAATTGGCACTGGTTACTCGGCTAGCTATGCGCCAGCTCTCTCCAAGAGTTATTTGCCAGCTGCAGCCCCTGCTATATACGCTGCTCCAGCTAAGATTGCCACATATGCTGCTCCATCTATATCAAGTTATTCCACTGGTCCAGCCATAACTAAACTAAGCACAAATTATGGCGCCTCTGGCCATGGTGCTGTATCCCATCAGTATGTTTCTAAGCCAGCAGTGGCTACCTATGCAACTGCACCAGCTGTCACTAAGATTGCCAGCTATGCAGCTCCTGCTGTAACGAAGATTTCAGGATATGCTGCTCCTGCTATTAGTACTTACTCTTCGGCACCCGCCATTACCAAGACTGTCAGCTATGCTGCACCCTCAATTTCCACATATTCCTCAGCTCCATCATTGGCCAAGGTTGCAACCTATAGTCAAGCAGCAGATGTATCTCATCAATACATTTCTAAACCAATTGTTGCTGCTTATCCAGCTGCAGCACCTGCAGTTGCTACCTATGCCGCTGCTCCAGCCATTGCTAAGGTGGCAACCTATGCAGCTCCAGCTGTTGCCACTTATTCCGCGGCTCCTGCTATCACCAAGGTTGCCACAAGCTATGGCTCTACGGGACATGGTGCTGTCTCCCACCAGTATGTCTCTAAGCCTGCTGTGGCTACCTATGCAGCAGCTCCTGCAGTCACCAAGATTGCTAGCTATGCAGCTCCTGCTGCAGTCAGCTATGCGGCAGCTCCAGCCATAGCTAAGGTAGAAACCTATGCAGCTCCCGCTATTTCCACCTATGCCGCTGCTCCTGCTATAACTAAGTTAGCGACAGGCTATGGCAGCACAGGGCATGGCGCTGTGTCCCATCAGTATGTCTCCAAGCCAGCTGTGAGCACATATGCCGCTGCTCCGGCAATTGCAAAGGTTGCCACATATGCAGCTCCTGCAGTGGCTACATATTCCGCTGCTCCAGCCATAGCTAAGGTGGCAACCTATGCAGCTCCAACTGTTGCCACCTACTCAGCAGCTCCTGCCATCACTAAGATAGCCACTAGCTATGGCTCCTCGGGACATGGTGCTGTTTCCCATCAATTCGTCTCTAAACCCGCAGTAGCTACTTATGCAACAGCTCCTGCTGTCACTAAGATTGCTAGCTATGCAGCGCCTGCTATTAGCACTTACTCCTCAGCGCCCTCCATAGCCAAAGTTGCAACGTATAGTCAAGCTGCCGATGTTTCTCATCAATACATCTCCAAGCCAATCGTTGCTGCTTATCCAGCTGCAGCACCTGCCATAGCACCTGCTGTTGCCACCTATTCCGCTGCTCCAGCCATCTCTAAGGTTTCTACCTATGCAGCTCCAGCTGTTGCCACCTATTCCGCTGCTCCTGCTATCACTAAGATAGCCACAAGCTATGGTTCCACAGGACATGGTGCTGTCTCCCATCAGTATGTTTCTAAGCCCGCAGTGGCTACCTATGCTGCAGCTCCTGCTGTCACCAAGATTGCTAGCTATGCAGCTCCAGCTATATCCACTTATGCAGCAGCTCCTGCCATTGCTAAGGTTGCAAGCTATGCAGCACCCGCAGTAGCTACATATTCGGCTTCAGGAGCCTCTGGGCATGGTGCTGTCTCCCATCAGTATGTCTCCAAGCCAGCTATAGCTAGCTATGCTCCGTCAGTTGCAACCTATTCTTCAGCTCCAGCCATAGCTAAGGTGGCAACCTATGCAGCTCCTGCAGTTGCCACATATTCCGCTGCTCCTGCTATTGCTAAGGTGGCAACTTATGCAGCTCCTACAATTTCCACCTATTCTGCGGCTCCTGCCATCACCAAGGTAGCCACAAGTTATGGCTCCACGGGACATGGCGCTGTCTCCCATCAGTATGTTTCTAAGCCAGCAGTGGCTACCTATGCTGCAGCTCCTGCTGTCACCAAGATTGAAAGCTATGCAGCTCCAGCATTGACCAGCTATGCAGCAGCTCCGGCCATAGCCAAAGTAGCAACTTATGCAGCACCCGCAGTAGCCACATATGCGGCTGCTCCTGCCGTTACTAAGATCTCCAGCAGTTATGGTGCATCAGGACATGGTGCAGTATCCCATCAGTATGTCTCCAAGCCGGCAATAGCAAGCTATGCTCCAGCCGTTGCAAGTTATTCATCAGTTCCTGCCATCACTAAAGTTGCCACTAGCTATGCAGCTCCTAGTATTTCAACCTATTCTGCAGCTCCAGCCATCACTAAAGTTGCCACCAGCTATGGCAGCTCAGCTCATGGAGCTATTTCCCATCAGTATGTCTCCAAGCCAGCTGTGGCTCTGGCTGCTCCAGCCGTTGCCAGCTATGGGGCAACCATTTCCAAGAGTTATTTACCTGCTGCACCTGCTATAGTTGCTGCACCAGCAATTGCCAGCTATGGTACTGCATCCGTATCCACAATATCCGCTGCTCCAGCCATAGCCAAAGTGGCAACTTATGGAGCTCCTGCAATTTCCACCTATTCTGCGGCTCCTGCTATTACCAAGGTTGCCACTAGCTATGGCTCTACGGGACATGGCGCTGTCTCCCATCAGTATGTTTCAAAGCCAGCAATTGCCAGCGTTGCCGCCGCAACACCAGCCATTGCCTCGTATGCTGCTCCAGCCCTTAGTCACATAGCAGCATCAGCTCCAGCAATTGGAGCAAGCTATGCAAGCACTGGTCATGGCGCTGTTTCTCATCAATATGTTTCGAAGCCAGCAATCGCAACAGTTGCCGCTGCTCCAGCCATTGCCAGTCTTGGTGGACATGGTTATACATCGAGTAAATTAGGTTTAGGCTTGGGACTTGGTTATGCTGCCTCTGGTCATGCTGCTCTCGCTGCACCAGTAACGAAACTATTAACAGCACCGGCTACTGGTCATGGCTATGCCAGCAGCACTGCTTATGGCATCAATGCAGGTTAGTTACTCAAACTTAAATTAATATTAATTTTAATTAATTGAAATTTTATTTAATTAAAGGTAAACTAGCTTTGGGCTCAGCTGGTGGACATGCTGGCTCCTACTATGGCGCCATTTCGCTTGGACATGCAGCCGTCTCTCCGGCACTCAGCTATCATGGTGCGCTTGCACATGCTGCTGGTGGGCATCTTGGAGCACATGGAGCAGGTCTGGGACATCTAACTGGACTGTCGGGACATCAGCTGAGTGCTCCGTTGGCCGATTATAGTGATGGACATGGCATTGGTCCATTTGGTGCTGGATTCAATCGATATGCGCCAAGCGTATCAGCATTGAGTACACATGCTCCGCTATCGCCTGCTGCCTATTTGAAATCGGCACCAGTGGCACAGCCAGCACTGCTTAAAGTGTTGCCACAGAAGCATCTCGAGCATTTTGTAAGTTACTCTTACTCTTAGAGGATATTTTAATTCTATGCAAAGTAACTTCCAAAAGGATGCAAGATAGAGTCCCACTAAAATATAATTATGCTTGATTAGTATTGAAAGCAGATTCCAAAATCTGCATATCCAAAACAGTTTAGGGACGACTTATAAGCTTCATCCAAATTTTATCCAGCATAGGAACAAATAGAAAACAATAGATTTTTCTATTGAAAGATAATTTTACTTATATTTCAAATTAATTTTTCTATTTTTTATGTCACAGGATGCGCATCCACGTTATGCTTTCGAATATGCTGTAAATGATCCACATACTGGTGACAATAAACATCAGCGAGAGGAACGTGATGGTGATGTTGTTAAGGGTGAATACTCTTTGGTTGAACCCGATGGCAATGTCCGC
This sequence comes from Zaprionus obscuricornis, assembly GCA_037044475.1. Lineage (NCBI taxonomy): Eukaryota > Metazoa > Arthropoda > Insecta > Diptera > Drosophilidae > Zaprionus > Zaprionus obscuricornis. The sequence continues at coordinate 6,835 of JBAMBR010003082.1, read as the reverse complement.
ACTGTTAAATACTATGCTGATTGGGAGACTGGTTTCCATGCTGAAGTCATCAATAGTCGCGATCAGGGTAAAATTGTGGCCAAACGTCAGACAGCGGCCAAATCGTGAGGTAAAATAAAATTTAAATAATTTTATTATTTCAATTATACAAATTAACTTTCATTTCTATATACGTTGTATAGCATTTAGTTACAATCTGTGACTTATTTTTATTCGCCAGCAACTGTAAATAGCCTACGATTCAATCTTCTTCTCATTAAACATTAAACGTATTTATGTAAACTCCACAACGACAGACAATGAATGAATAAGAAACATGAGGGAATAAAACATATTGCACATCGATAACTCTGCCATCTACATACATATGTATACATATATATACTATCAATATATCAATATACATATATATTCATCTATATCTACTCGTATTCGTATTCGCACTCGTCTATATATAACATATATATATATATATATAAATTTCATTTGTGCTCATGTGATAAGCATTTCCAAAAATTTTGGAACTGCTTTGCGCTGCTCCCTTTGCTCTCACTCAATGCACTGCGCGTACTTTCTTAAATGTGTACATATATATAATATCTATATAATGTATAAATTGTAAATTGAATGATAATAATAATAAAAAATAAAAAAAAAAAACATTTAAGAAATATAGAAAAGAATTTTTTAATTTCTGCAATGAAGAAAATAATGAAAAATAATCACAGTAAACTGTTAACAAAAAAAAAAACCCGACTATGAAATATTTAAATTTTATAAGTTTAGTATAGATCCAGACCTTGTCTACAAAACATCTTAAAGCTTTCAGCTTATATTTTATTTTCGGTTGTAATAATTCTAAATTTTAAAAAAAATATAAAATGAATCGCTTCGTGAACATCCCAGTTTTCAGGTTGAGCGCTAATTATGTTTCGCGTTGCGTATCGAATTGCTTGACGAGTTACACATCGAGTTACACGTCGAATGTGCGGTTCATGTGCGCTGATAAAAATGAAGATTGCCCGAATCAACAACAGCAGCAAAAGCAGCAGCAGCAGCACAGCAGCAAAAGCAGCAAAAACAAAATCAAAACCAGCAGCAGCAGCAGCAGCAACAGCAACAAAAGCAGCAAAAACAAAATCAAAACCAGCAGCAGCAGCAACAGCAGCAGCAGCAGCAGCAACAGCAAAAGCAGCAAAAACAGAATCAAAACCAGCAGCAGCAGCAGCAGCAGGAGCAGCAGCAACAGCAAAAACAACAGAAGCAGCAGCAGCAGCAGCAACAGCAGCAGCAACAGAATCCAGAGGAGCAGATGGAGCAAAAGAAAAAGCAGCAGCAGCAACAGAAACAAGAGTGTCAACAGCAGCAAGAGCAGCTGAAGTATATGCAGAAGCAGCTGCAAAAACAAAAGAAACAGCAGCAGCAGCAGCAGTTAGAAAAACAAAAGAAACAAGAGGAACAGCAACAGAAGCAAAAGAAGCAGCAACAGAAACAGCAGCAACAGCAACAGAAACAGAAACAGCAGCAGCAGCAGCAACAAAAGAACCAACAGCAGCAGCAACAAAATCAACAGCAGCAACAGCAGCAGAAGCAAAAGCAGCAGCAGCAACAACAGCAGCAACAGCAGCAGCAGCAGAAGCAAAAGCAGCAACAGCAAAATAAAAACCAAAACCAGGAATGCGATGATTAGATTTTTTTATTTACTGCCGAAATTAAAGTGTGTAACGGCGTGCAAGATGAACAATAGAAACAAATGTCGTGTAGATATTTCAGATCGTTACTATTGATAACTTGCACTTGTAAACAAAATGGATTCTTAAAATTATATAATAAATTAAATTATAAAATCCATGAAAATGTTTACGCACACATATGAGCAAAAATTTAAATAAATATTTTAAGGTATTCAATAAAAAAAAATTTATTTATTTCACACTTTCAGTAAAATAGTTTTAATTTAAAAAAAAAAAATTGGATGATACCATTTATTGATTGAATTTGCATTGTTGCCTTCCATAGCTTTGCTTTCCTTGCTAATTTTATTAAATCTCTGTGCCGAAGCTTGCTTCCTCTTGAAGTCTCAAAGGAGAGAAACTATCGTACATAGACAATTGTTATACTCGGTGCCCATTGGGTACCAAAGATATATTGACATTGTGACAGCAGCAAATGTATGTAACACCCGTAAGGAGGCGTGGCCGACCCCATAAAATATATATATTCTGTCTCAGGATCAACAGCCGAGTCTGTACATCCGTATGAACACACAGATCTCGGAGACTAAAGCCTCCAAAGTTCTTGTACTAGTTGCAGGCAGATAAAGTTTATTTTGGATTTTTGTCACGCCCCCCACCGCCTCCACAAATCGATGAAAACCATTTTCAACACTCCACTGCACCCACACCCAGTCAAGCTACATTTTGGTACATAGTTACAATATGTATGTCTGGGAGTTGTGTCAATATTTGGTACTGATCGGATAATTAACATGGAAGTTATACACATTTCAAATACCAAAATTTGAGAGGCGTCTCTATAGCGTACGCTTGCCTGCGGCTCTAACCCCACACACACAACAATGTCTTAGTGTTTTTTCTTTATCCGACTTCCAAAGAGTGTGGCTCAGTGGTTAGAGGGTGGAACTTGCGTGCAAGAGGTCCGCGGTTTAAATAAAATTTATAAATCTTAATTATTTTATGAAAATGTATTAATGTTAATAAATGAAATTAACTTAAAAATAAAAGCGAGTGCGTAGCACGAGCTAAATAAATATATAAATATAAATATATTATATATCTTTGGGTACCGGGTATTATATATTCGATAAAACTCGACTATAGCTTTCTTACTTGTTAATTTTACCCTTGTTTTCTTTGGCAGCCATGTGCTGTTAGATTTGGACTAAATAAAATTGACATGCGCCGTCACTAAAATCAAATCCTGTGAGTTTCTGCCGGATATCGAAAGCGTTACTACATACAATAACTCAGTTTTACGAACCTTTCATCATATATTAATTCGTTCCGACCATCTCTTATTTATATAGAGCTATGGAAGCATACGTACTGTCAAATTTCGGATAGTTGCATTTGCACATTTGGCATATGCTGCCGATGTTGATCAAGAATATATAACATATACTTGTGCCTCCTTCTGTACGTTGCAAGCTGTTGAAGACATTCATTAATAATTTTTGATAGAACTAAAAGAAGAAATAAAGCAATCGAAGTAAACTGATTTTTAACAAAAATAACATGCTTTAGAATTGTGAAATTATATAATGTCAGTATACATTCAGTCCTTGTCTATTAAGCATCTTATAGCTTAAAGTTATTATTATTTTTCCTTTCGGCAGAAAAAAAATTCTAAATCTATTCAAAATGAGTCGCATGATGAATTTGACTGCTTTGAAATTGAGCGCCAACTATGCGTCGCGTTGCATTTCGAATTGCTTGTCGGGTTCGGGTTACATGTCTAGTGTGCGGTTCATGAGCGCTGATGAAAATAATAATTGCCAAAATCAGCAGCAGCAGAAGCAGCAACAGAAGCAGCAACAGCAGCAGCAGCAGAAGCAACAGAAGCAGCAGCAGCAACAGCAGCAGCAGCAAAACCAGCAGCAGCAGCAGCAGAAGCAACAGAAGCAGCAACAGCAGCAGCAGCAAAACCAGCAACAGCAAAAACAACAGAAGCAACAGCAGCAGCAGCAAAATCAGCAACAGCAAAAGCAGCAGCAGCAGCAACAGTGTAACCAGCAGCAGCAGCAGCAAAAGCAACAGAAGCAGCAACAGCAGCAACAGAACCAGCAGCAGCAAAAACAGCAAAAGCAACAGCAGCAGCAGCAAAATCAGCAGCAGCAGCAACAGTGTAACCAGCAGCAACAAAAGCAACAGAAGCAACAGCAGCAGCAAAATCAGCAACAGCAAAAGCAACAGAAACAGAAGCAACAGCAACAGCAGCAGCAGCAACAAAATCAGCAACAGCAAAAGCAACAGAAGCAACAGCAGCAGCAGCAACAGAATCAGCAACAGCAAAAGCAACAGAAGCAACAGCAACAGCAGCAGCAGCAACAAACAGCAACAGCAAAATCAGCAAAACCAGGAATGCGATGAATAGATTTAATAATGGAAATTGCAGTGTGTATCGGCGTGCAGGACGAACAGTAGGAACAATGTCGTGTAGGATATTTCAGATAGTTACTACTGGCATGCGTGGATAATAAGTGCCAGCTTTGGCACTGGACGCGTACACATGAATATCAGATTAGAATTTAAATTTAAATTTAAATAAAGATTTTAAAATGTTCAAAAAAAATTTAGTATTTATAATTTTATTTTATTTAAATTACTAAATAGGAGATAATTGATAACGTTGAATTCTACATTATTAATGCATAAGGTGATGATATATATAAAAACCAGTAATAATTCATAGTGCCGAGGACGTGAAACCCTTTTAGGTTTAACTCTAATTGCAACTATATTGGCGATTCGAACGCATCCGATTGGCTGCGATTTTGGATTGACTGGAACGAACACAGGAACCAGAGAATCTTGGGCCAATGTACACACTGACACAGTGGAATGTGTTTCGAAAATAAGTTGGAAATTTAAATGTAAATCTTCTTAATTTAATTAATTTATTAATAAAATATACAAATTATATAAATAAAAACAAAAATTAAAAATTGTAAAAAAAATATTTATAATAAAAAAATAAGAAATTTTATAAGACGTGTAGGTCGTCATAAAATTCAAATCCAATTTTAAATTTCCGTTAAAAATATGTAAGAATAATTTGAGAGCTAGGAAATGTCAAAATCTTTGGATTTTCAGAAACTAACAGCAAGTCGCTGCACTAATGTTAATCTTAACATGAAACTGTTAAACTTTTAACAGCCAGAGTAAATATCGTAAAAAGAGCAAGGGAGAATATTAGCAGAAAGCTGTGATTTTGTTTAACAGCAATTTGAAATTTTAATAATTTTTCCTCAACTATACTTACTGCTAATTTCTGTTCGCCTGATATTTCAGCTTGAAAATCCAAAGATTTGAACTTTTCTGCCGTGAGGCATGACTTGCATTTTATTTCTGAGCTCGGCATTTCTTCAGATATTTTTGTATCTTAAAGATACTTTTGTATCTCAAAGATACTTTTGTATCTCAAAGATCATTTTGTATCTGATACTTTTGCATCTCATAGATACTTTTGCATCTCATAGATACTTTTGTATCTCATAGATACTTTTGTATCTCAAAGATACTTTTGTATCTCATAGATACTTTTGCATCTCATAGATACTTTTGTATCTCAAAGATACTTTTGTATCTCAAAGATACTTTTGTATCTCACAGATACTTTTGTATCTCACAGATACTTTTGCATCTCATAGATACTTTTGTATCTCAAAGATACTTTTGTATCTCAAAGATACCCTAGTGTAAAATGCAAGTCATGCTATAACCAGAAATGTCGAAATCAATGAATTTTCAGACTAAAATACCAGGCGAACAGAAACTAACAGCAAGAAGATAGTTAAAAGAAATTTAAATTTCAGTTACAGCTGAAAAAGAGAAACTGTTAATGTTAAGAGTTGTTATTTACAGAAATATTATATGCCGAATGTTAAAATTAACAGTAGCATGCCAAAAAATAAATTTGGTGGAGCTTCTTTCTGCTTGTTGCTGTTCGCCTGGTATTTTATGCAGAAAATACGTTGATTTTGAGTCTAACATTATCTGAATCTTCGGTTTTGCTCTTTCATTTTTAATACAATTTGAAATTCTATTGTATTCTCACTTTGCTACCTGCTGCTAATTTATGTTCTCCTGTTATTACTGAGTGAAAATCCATTGATTTTGCTCTAAGATTATCTCAATTCTGTGTTGCCCTTACTTCCCTAATGGAAATTCAAATTCTGTTCTGTTCCCACTCAGCTAATTGCTGCTCTTTTCTGTTCTCACTCAGCTACTTGCTGTTAATTTATGTTCCCCTGGTATTTCTGAGTGAAAATTCATATATTTCGACAACATTTGGCTCTGAAATGATTTTGGATTTTATTTTTCCGTCTCAAATTCAATTCAAATTATTTTGCTGCTGGTTCGTCTATTCATAATAAATAATTCAATTAATTAATGTGACGTAGATAAAATAGAATTAAATATAACTTTAAATTTAATGTATGTCTAAATATTAATAAAATATAAATCATAATTATTAAAATTAAAAATAATTACTTAAATTAATATAATTTTATAAAATTTATTAAAAATTATATTAAAATATCCCATAAAATGTTTTAAAGTTTTTATTTCTCATTTGATATTCTTACATTATTAAAATATTAATATAAATGTTCATTACGTCTAGGGCACTTTCCAAAGCAGTGGAAACGAGCCCAGATTGTCATGATCCCTAAAGCCGACAAGCCTCCAACGCAGATAGAATCCTACCGACCAATCAGTCTGCTAACCACCTTCGCCAAAGTCTTCGAACGAATATTATTGACCCGACTAATGGAACTTCCACAGATATCCGGCCACATAGCACCACATCAATTCGGATTCAGGCTGTCCAGAGCAAGTCCATCGTCTGGTCAACATGGTTACGAACGGCTTTGAGCAGAAATTATATTCAGTTGGCGTCTTTCTGGATGTGAAACAAGCATTTGATAAGGTATGGCACGAGGACCTACTTTTCGATTTGAAAGACCTGTTACCTGCTCCATATTTTACCATCCTGAAATCGTTCATTGTTGATCGGACCTTTAACGTGGCAGTCCGAGATGGAAGGTCAGATATTGGGCAGATTCATGAAGGTGTCCCGCAAGGTAGTGTAC
>JBAMBR010003077.1:0-70170 GCA_037044475.1 Zaprionus obscuricornis | reverse complement strand
TATAACTGTATGCGTGCGTACGTGTGTTTGTTCTGTGTGTGTGTGTGTGTTTGGCTCGTTTCACCTTTTCTCTTTTGTGCTGCTATTCACTGGCACATTTGGAGCTACAAAGGTGGAATGAGTATTGGTGGAATCTTCTTTCGTTTTTATTTTCTTTTCTTGTTTTTTTTTTTACGAGTCTTCACTGTCACTTGTCGCACCTTGAATCCTTCTCAAAGGATCTGGCTCTCTCTCTCTCCTTGTTTTCCCCTCTTTTTATTGCACATTCGCTGATGGACGGTGGCACTTTTATACACGCAAGAGAGAAAGAGAGAGAAGAGGACAGGAAGTTTCAATTAACAGAACGACGTCGACGTCGCTGCCGACATGACATCACACGATTTCCACTTTCATTTCTTTCTTTCTTTTTTCTTTTTTTTTTGTTTAAATTGTTGCTGTCTAATTTTTCTAGCTAACCAGCACGTAGAAGCACACACTTTAAATTAAAGTATATTTTTTACGTATTTTCGTTGCACTGTAGACGGAATTTGTTAATAGCAATTATGGCAAATTGCTAGCTTAAAAATATAAGTTAAATCGAAATGTTGTCTCAAAGCGAATGGCAAAAACAAAAAAAACTCCGCAATCACGGTCCGTGCGAATGTGTGCATGTGTGTGGTTCGCCCCACTGTTTGTGACGGAATGCGATTAAGGTATAGCGGTGTTGACGAGCCAGTTCGATAGCAACGAACTAGTTGCGATATTTATAAGCTAATTAACAGAACATATGTTTCACATTTTAAATAAATGAATTCAATTAATAAAATTAACAAAATGTATTACTTAACAATTATTATTGCTAATAAGAAATAAAATATGCATGTTTTACTGGTTTCTATGTATCGATATATCGATATATTCATAAGAACCTTTAACGATATTTACACCTGGTTAAAGTTTAATTGAAAAAGTTACTACGCTTTCTCATGGACAATAATTTATTTATATTTTATATTTTTATATATGGTAATAATAATTATAACGAATAGTATATTAATTTAGTGTTGATTTTAAAATAAATTCTTATTACGATTTATCGTGCATAAATAGTTGCATCTCTGTGAGGCTATCGATAAATAATTATTTTTCGAGTGTGTACACACTGTTCGATTGTTCAAACAGCCAGATGAACAGCTGATTGCTTGGCATGCAGTTTGTTCTTGTTCTTGGTGCGATTCAAAAAAAAATTATTTATAGTTTAAATTTCTAACACCTGCAATAACATTGACAATAGTCAATAGTGTGTTTAATATTTGACAATTGGGCCAAGCAGCCCGAGTGTATTTAATCATAACTACACATACAGTTACAGTGTGTATATTGCGCAAAAATGTTACTGTCTGTCATTGCGAAATTTTCAGCAGAAGCAGACACAACGGCAGCAGCAATAGCAATAGCAACAGCAGCAGCAGCAGTAACAACAACAACAAGAAGAACTCGAGAAGCAGCAGTAATAGTAACAGCCGTTAAATTACAGTAATATTTTTGAGAAAGAGTGTAAGCGTATTAACAAAGCAATCGATTAAAATTAAAGAATATATTTGAAATTCTTATATATTATAACATTTTGCTGGCATTTATAATTAATTAAAATTATTAAAAGACTTTGAAAGCTAAAGGTGCGTGAACAGCTGCGTGTTGTGTACAGCGAACAACTGCTGCGCAGCGTAGGCGAAGTAAGCGTGGGCAGAGGCAGTGACAGCAGACAGCAGCCATCAGACAGCAAACAGCAACAGTAAAAAAGCAACAGAACCCCCAAAGGCAGCAGCGACGACAAAATAAGAAAAAAAGAAAACAAAAAATAAAAATAGAGACAAATAAATACGAAATTCGACGCTATGGAAATGCGAGAAGTGCTTAGTCGCGAGGGGCGCGAAGCTAAAAATTTGCTCGTTTACCAGTTTTGCGATGAGACAACTGCTGGCTCTGGCTTTGGCTTAGGCGCTGGCGCTGGCGGTGGCAGTGGCAGTGGCGCCGCTGCTAGCGTCGTAGTCAATGGTGACTGTAAGTTAAAGTTTTTGTTTATTAATTTTTTTTCTGTCTGTGTCAAAATTGAATGAAAAGAAAAAAATTGTTTGTTCGTTTTCTATGTCAGTTTTCGAAACGAAAAAAAAAAATATATATAAAACACGTATTTGTTATATTTTTTTTTTTCAGGCTATACAACGCCTACATGCCGCAAACCGCCAGTGGCACCACCAAAATCACCCAACGGCATACAAACACCTAAACACTGCCAATCACCAACAACAATGCGTTCCAAGATATCAGCTGGTGGCAACAACAACAACAGCAACAACAGCAGCAGCAACAGCGGAAGCAATGCTAATTCAAGCGGTGGTGGACCACGCGTACGTAGCGCCTCAACAGGACGTGATAAAAAATCCGAGTTGCAAGCACGCTATTGGGCGCTACTCTTTGGCAACTTGCAACGTGCTGTCAATGAAATTTATCAGACTGTTGAATGCTATGAAAATATCTCTAGTTGCCAAGAAGCAATCCTAGTCCTTGAGAATTATGTGCGTGACTTTAAAGCATTAAGTGAATGGTTCAAGGTTAGCTGGGACTATGAGTCACGCCCATTGCAACAGCGACCACAAAGTTTGGCCTGGGAAATACGCAAGAGTAATCCAACACCACGTGTACGCACCAAAAGTTTATGCAGTCCAACGGGATCTGGTAAATCAAGTCCAGCATTGTTGGCAACATGCAATTCGGGCAAGACATCGCCATGTTGTGATGGACATGTATCGCCAAAGAAATTATTGCGTGCCTATGAACAGTTGCCGCGTGGTGCAATGCGTGTTAATGTGCGTGAATTATTTGCAGCCAATAGTAACAGTAACAGCAGCAACAGTAACAGTGGCAGCAACAGTGGCAGTAACAACAACAGTGGCAACAACAATAATAAACGTGCAACACCAACGGCCAACTTAGAGATTGTGGAGCCAGCAGCTGTGGAATTGAAATCATTTATACAGCTAAACACACAATACTCACAGACAGATCTCGAGGATCCACATCTAACGCTTGCCGATGTGCGTGAAAAGTTGCGTCGCGAGGCTGCTGAACGTGAGGCTGCTGAGCGTCAGGCTGCTGAGCAGCGTGAGGCTGCAGAGCAACGTGAGGCAGCAGAGCGCGAGGCTGCTGAACAACGTGAGGCTGCAGAGCAGCGTGAAGCAGCGGAGCTAATGGCTGCTGAGCGTGAAGCCGCTGAGCTTATGGCAGCTGATGGGCAGGCAGCTGATCTTCAGGCTGCTGATCTTCAAGCAGCTGATCTCCAAGCTGCTGAATATGAGGCAGCAGCAGCAGCAGGTAAGTTGCAGTCTAACATTGCAGTCAAAGTTTTTGCAACTAACACTTTTCACTTGCAGCTGCAGCAATGCAACAACAACAACAACAACAACAACTTGAAGCTGAAATGCAAGAGCAACTGCAACCAATGCCAGATTTAATTGAATCAACTGGCGTTGCACATGGTGATGCAACAATTATCATTGAACCAACAGCATTACAATTAACAGTTTATCGCATGGATGCCATGGAAAATGAATTGCTAGCAGCACAATCGCATAAGGAGCCAACACTGCCAAATACATTGCTTAAACCAATTGCAGCATTGCCAATGGAAAAGAAATTATTGCCAGGGGCACAACAGTTGCCAATAGCTGCTGCAGCAATGCTTAATGTGGCCGGGAATATAATGCAAAATAGTCCATTGAAATATTCAAGTGTGCTTAATCGTCCAGTTGCTGCACGTGGTGCAGGTGCAGGTGCTGCCAGTGGTGGTACTGGCAATGTAAAGGCAATACTGCCACAAGCTGGGGCAACAGCAACAACTGGCAAAATAACAAATAATCGTGCAACATTAGGTAAATCATCGCGTGCAATATCAGCTAATGGTTTGCGACGCAGCAATAAAAATAATAATAATAACAATAATAATAATAATAATGTTAAATCAACATGTGGCGGTGTTGCACGCACAACACGCCGCACAATTGCTGCACCGCCTCGTCCATCAAGTAAAACTGAATGTTATGGTCCACCCAATAATGTTGCAACTAGACTTTCAGCACGTTCACGCACCATGCTCGATATGAATGGCAATGCTGTTGCTGCCACAGCAGCAGCAGCAACGACTGCATCATCATCATCGGGTGTAGCGGCATCATCAATAACCAAACCATTGACTAAACGTGCAGGCAGCACATTACGTTTAGCTGCTGGCCGACGTGTCACTGTGCCACACGTGCAACGTAATTCACGTGAAGATATTGCCAGCTCTAGTTCCACACTGAAAGCAAGCAATGAACAATTAAGCAGCTCGCGTAGCACATTGAAATTAGATGAACGACACTCGGAGCCGAAACAATTATTGGATGCCAATGATGGTTGGTTAACGGTAAAGAATCGTCGACGCAGTAGCATGCATTGGGCAAATCGTTTTAATCAGCCAACGGGTTATGCAAGTCTGCCAACATTGGCGCTGCTTAATGAGCAAAAGGAGGAAAAGGATAAACAACAACGTGGCGGCAAGCAAACAGCAACAGTAGCAGCAGGAGCAACATCATCATCAACAGCTGCAGCAGCTGCAACAACTGGCATAAAAGCCAGCAATGGCAAAGGTGCAGGCATGGCCAGCAGAGCGCCAAAGGCTGCCAATAATAATAAGGCGTCAAACAAAACATTGGCCACGCCCGCAACACGTCCAGAGATTAAAAATGCCAAAGCTAAAGTTAATTCATTCCCCACACAGCGTCCAGCGGCTGCCAATTTAAAGAAACAAGACAAAGACAAAGACAAGGAGAGAGATATGGAAAAAATTAAAGACAAAGATCAAGATAATGACAAAGATAACAAAGATAACAAGGATAACAAAGATAACAAGGATCATAATAATAAAGAACAGATAAAATCTGCTATTGTTTTGCCACGCAGCAGCAGTAATTGTAGTGCTGGCAGTGTTATTGGCCCCTTGATGAATACTAATCGTACTTCCATTATTAAGCGACAAAAATCAGATTTAACGGGACTCAAAATGACATCACTGCATAAGGAATATATGCGCAGCGAGAAGAATGCATTGCGTAAACAGCAGCAGAAGGAACAAAAGGAGCAGAATAATAGTTTAAATGATTCAAATGTTGAGAGTAAGTATTTTACATTACTTTTGTATATTTATATAATTGAATATATATTTGTATATATGAATATTTTATAAATATGCAAAAAATATTTATGTATCTGTATATTTATGTATTAGTATATTTATATTTTTATATATTTGGAAATTTCATTATTTTTATATTTATGTTATTTGCATATATGCATATTTATATACTTGTATTTGTATATTAATATATTTATATTTTGTTTGATATTTTTATACACATCTTTATATATTTTTGAATTAATGCATTAATTAATATTAATATATTTGAATATTTGTATATTTATATATTTATGTATTTGTATAATTATTTTTTTATTCGTATATGTTTATACATTTTTATATTTATATATATTTTATTTTTTTTATTTTTATATATTTGTATAATTATACACTTATATAATTATATTTTTATATATTTGCATATTTATATATTTGTAAATTTTATTATTTTTATATTTATATATTTTAATATTATTATATATTTTATTTGCATATATCCATATTTATATACTTGCATTTTTGTATATTTATATATTTGAATATTTGCATATTTTTATATTTATATATTTTTTATATTGTTATTTATTTCTTTAAATATTTTTGCATATATGCATATTTATATATTTGAATATTTGTATATTTGCATATTTGTATATTTAATTTTTTTTTAATATTGATATATATGTCTTTATATATTTTTGCATATATGTATATTTATATATTTGAATATTTGTATATTTGAATATTTGCATATTTATATATTTTTTTTATTGTTATTTATTTCTTTATATATTTTTGCATATATGCATATTTATATATGTTGAAGATTATAAGTTTGAAATTGTTCTAGTTGCGCATCACTATGCGAACTCTCATCACTAATCGCTAATTCCTTTTTGTACCAAGTGCGCCTTCAGCACATTAACACACTTGAGTTTGATGCCAAATAAAACAGTCGTAGAGATCGTACGAGTGCTCGTCTTTGATTTGGTTTCTCGTTTTTCAATTTGTTAAGAATTAAATCTACCACCATTAGTTATTCTCTCAACAATATATTTGCATATTTGTATATTTATATTTTTGTATTTCGTTTATATTATTTTATATTTATATATCTTTTTTTCATATTATTATATATATCTATATATATTTTTTTAAAATATGTTTTATATATTTTTTGTATAATTTTTATATATTTATATTTATATATTTGGTTTTTATATTTTTGTATATATACGTATTTACATATTTGTATTTTTGTATATTTAAATACTTGCTTATTTATGTATATAATATTATATTTATATATTATATATTTTTATATATTTTTTTTTATATTTTTATATATTTTTGTCTACTTACATATTTTTTTATATTTGCATATTTCTATATTTCTATTTCATTTTCTTACATCTCCTGTTTTTCCCTCCCCATCTATAGCTGGCAACGATGATCATAACAAGATCGACATCAAGATACAAACAAACTGTGAATTCTCCAAGACAATTGGTGAACTCTATGAGAGCATCTGTAAGTTACCCAATGGCTGTGCTAAATCAACAGTTGAAGGTTCCCTGCTAACCGCATGCGATGAGAATGATGAACAAATTGAGGCCGAGGATGTAGATGAAGAACGCAATGAACGAATTTTAGTTGAGGTGCAAGAATCATTGGAGCGACAGATACGTGAATTGGAGAGCACAGAAATTGATGTGGATACAGAGACTGATGAAACAGATTGTGAGGTGCAAATGGAGGAGAATGAAGATGGTAGTGCTGATCATGGTCTGGACGATGCCGTTGTCTTTGTCACAATGAGTGATGATGAGAATGCAAGTCTAGAGTCACAGTATCAAGCTCTGCTTTCGGATATATCATGGAATGAACGTGCTGAGGTATTGGCCACACTGCAGGCCTATGTGGCACGTCATCCAGGACGTGCACAGGAGTTGCATCAGAAACTATCGTCGCCATCACGTCGTCGTTCGTTGCAGGAAACCTTGAAAAAATATCAGGCGAAACAGGCGCGTGCACAACAGAAACGTGAATTGTTGCAACAGGAGAAAACGGCAAAGTTGCAGCAACTTTTTGTGCGTGTCGAAGATGTGAAAGCTGCCAAGAAGCAACTCATTGAGGATAAACGTCAAAAAATGGAAGGACGCCTGCAACGTGCTGCTGAGAATCGTGAATTGTATCTACGGCAGATTATTGAGAAGGCGCACGACGAGGATAAGAAACTCAAGGAGATTAATTTCATTAAGAATATTGAAGCACAGAACAAGCGTCTCGATCTACTCGAATCCTTTAAGGAGACTGAAGGTCGACTGCAGGATCTCGAACAGGAACGACAAAAACGTGTAGAGGAAAAGGCAGCCAAAGAAGCAGCAGTCGAGCGACGTCGTCAAGCACTGGAAAAGGAACGTTTATTGAAGCTCGAGAAGATGAATGAGACGCGTCTGGAGAAAGAGCAACGTATTGGCAAAATGCAAGAGCAAAAGGAACGACAACGTCAGGCATTGGCACGTGAAAAAGCCCGAGATCGTGAAGAACGTTTGCTAGCACTGCAAGTGCAACAACAACAGACAACGGAGGAGTTGCAACGTAAGATTCAACAGAAGCAATTGGAGTCGGCGCGTCGTCATGAGGAGAATATCGAGCATATACGTCAACGTGCCTTGGAGTTGACTATGCCCAGTACACGGCAACAGGACGATGGACGTGGCGATCAGGATGATGAAATGTTGAATGGTGGCAATACGACAAGTACTACAAATGAAGATTGTGATCTGTCATCGACATTATCGGATATCGGTGGCGTTGGCAATGGTCGTGAGCATTCGCGTAGCTATAAGAAGAAGATGAAGAAGCTAAAGCAGCGCATGAGCCAATGGTAAGTTATCGATAAATATTAAGTTATCGATAAATATTAAGCTATCGATAAATGTTAAGTTATCGATAAATGTCAAGTTATCGATAAATGTCAAGTTATCGATAAATGGTAATTTATCGATAAATGTTAAGTTATGGATAAATGATAAATATCGATGTGTAGTATTTAAGATTTAGATTTTATAGTTTTGCAAACTTTTACTATTTGAATTTTCGATACATTTTACTATCGATAATGTAGTTAGAAATAATTATCGATAAATTGTATTACAATCAATGATTTAAAACGATTTAACTATGTTTCTATTATATATTTATAATTTGAATAGTCAAGAACTTACTAACGATATATTTGATATCGATATATTTTCGATGATATTTTTCATTGCAATCAATGTTGTCTAAATCAGCTTATCGAAATTTTGATTATAAATTTACAACTTGCACAGTCAATAATTTACTATCGATATATATTTTATCGATACATATGTTATCGATATACCTAATATTACTTCTTTATTTAAAAAAAACTTAACTGCAACTCTTTATTGCTCTACACACAGCGCCAGCGATTACTTAGCAACCTTGGAAGCGCTACCATTGCATCTGAAACGTGACAGCAGTGTGCCAAAACTATTGAATCTAGTGATGAAGGGAGGCGGCGCACAAGGCTTGGATCGTACATTGGGCAATTTATTGCGCATGATACCAAAGGCACAGACCTGTGATTTTCAGGCATTCCTTAATATGGATGGCCTCGGCATATTGACCAGTTATGTCATTACCAGAGGCGTCGATGAGAATTCTGAGATCTCAAAGAAGTATGTAAAATCAAGAGATTCTAGAGATATATTACTATATATATATATATATTTATATGCTTATAGATCCGTCACATTGGCTGTTCAATTGTATCGCAATGCGTGCTCTGTATGTCCACAGATAGCACGTCATGCATTGTTGGGCAATTCCATTGCGTCGCTATTCGATGCCATTATCAAAAGTTTCCAGGTAAGAAGTTTTATACTTTCGATAACTTTTTGCCAAGTGTTGAACAATAAAAGTGTCGCGACAGTTTGTCGCTGCCTAAAGCAGCATCTATTCAAATTTTTTGTTATTCCCTCAAGTGCGTCATACAACGATTTAGTATAGTTTACTAGGCGTCACTTCCACATCTTCCCTTTTCCTGCCACGGGCCACAAAGCCTTTGAGTCTTTTGTTTTTCTCCAGGCACAGCAGTCGCTGTGCGTTGCTTTTATTGTTTTTTTGCTTCTAGAAAAATATAAAAAAAAATTTTAGGTAAATGTTAAAATAATTATGTGAAATTTTTTAATATTTTTAAAATTAGTTTTCAATATTTATAAAATTTATAAAATAAATATAAATTTTTTGTTGATATAATAATTTATATAAATTTAATTTGCATATAAAATAATTTTTCTTAAATCAGAAATTATAAATTTCATGTATAAAATTCTTATATTAGCGCGCTCATTATAGAGTATTTACTTGTCGACTATGTCATTCATATTTTTTTTTATTGCTTGCACATCAATTCGCAGCGACGAAGTTCGCCAAGTTTTAAAGTTTATTGTTTTCTTATTTTTCTCGCTTGTTTATTTGCCATTTCTTTGACGCTTTTATTTGCCGCACTGCTTTTGTTTTTGTTTTTATTTTATTCTTTATTCTTCCTGCTTTTGTTGTTGTTGTTTTCCTTGTGGCATTTTTATTTGAATTTTATTTACTCTGGCGATGAGCCTACACAACAACGTCGACGTCGCAGTCGCAGTCAACGTTAACTTCGCTCTATAAAATTCGCCGCATATGCTCGTCAAGTCTTGCTTTCCTTCTCTCGCACCCGCACTCTTACGCTTGCCTGCTGCTCTATGCGTTATCCCTCTGCTACAGTCGCGCTGCCTTTGCTGGACAATTTGTCAGCATTTGATTGTCAAGTTTCGCGTGAGCTTTGTTTTTTTTTATATAAATACATAAATGTTTATATACATATTTGCGGCTTGTTGTTAAATCAATCGTTAAAGCGCGTAAAAAGCCAATCTTAATTTTTTTTTGTTGTTGTTGTTCATTCTCTACTGCTTGTTGTTGTTTTAAGCTTTTATTTAATTCTATAAAAAAAAAAAATTTTTTTACTGCTTCTAAACGCGTTCGCACTTTCATTTGCCTTGTTGTTGTTATTGTTGTTGTTGTTACCTTGGCTCGTGTTTATTGTCGTGCTTTGTCTTCCCTTTCTCCTACAAATTCTCATTCGCTGATGGATCAGCGTGCACGCCGCGCCGCGCGCTGTCATGTAATCAAAAAAAGAAGCAGAGAGAAAAAAAAAGATAAAGAGCGACGCGTTAAAGTAGGAAAAAAAAATAAAAAGAAAACATCAATTAACATTTTGATTGATGTGAATGTTGATGTTGTTGTTGTTGTTGTAGCTGTTAACTTTTATAATTAATTTGAATAAATACACAAAAAAAAGAAAACACACGAGCACGTAAGTTGCCGCTTAACGCCATAAAGCATGCAACAATTGTGCAACAGCAGCAGCAACAGCAGCAGCAGCAACAAGAATTGCAAATTAAATACATTTTTTTTTATTATTGTTTTCTATTGTCACATTTATTTATTTTTTTTGACTTTCTGATTCTTTGTTTTTGTTTTGTTTTAATACGTTGTCTTCGTTGTCTATTGTTGTATTTGCAGTTACCCGAAGAAAAATCACCACAACATCCGGTCGAGTTATCCACAGAGCTAATGCTGGCATGCACCGAGGCGCTATCATCGAGCTATGTAAAGAAAAACACCCACCCTAAAGTACCGGAACGCCTACCGGACATGATAAAGTGAGTACAACAACAACAACTACTAACAACAAAAAAAAAAAGAGCAAAAAAAAAAAAACAAACGTAAAGTAGCAGCAGCAGCAACAGCAACAACTGCACAAAGGCAGCAAGTGCTCGCTCTCTGCCTGTCTGTGTGTTTGTATGCGTGTGCTCGCTGCTTGCTGCTGCTGCTGCCTGCAAAGAGGGGAAGTTCGAAAAAATCTTGTTCGAAAATTGCGTGTGCGATAATGTGCGTGTATGCTAGAATGAGAGCGCATGCATGTGTGCGCTCTAGGGGCGTGTCTTAAAAATTTTGTGCGAGTGAGACGACACGTGTGTCGAGCGCTGCTGTTTGTATGTCTATCTGTATGTATGTATATATGCATTGACAGTGCATTTCAAACTGTTAGCACTAAGCAATGGGAGGACTATGTTTACTATTTGCCAATGCTTATCAAACTATGCGCTTTACTCTTTCTTTATGAACAAGTGCAAGAGCATTGTGCTTGTTGTTGTTGTTGTTGTTGCTGTTGTTTTTTTGTTTTTTGTATGTTATTGTTATTGCTGGCGCTATTGTTGCTGGCGCTTTCAACGTTTCTCGTAGCTAACTTTTTGCCTGTACGTTTTTATGACTGCGCCGTTTTACAGTTACGCCAAGAGTTGCATTTGTTTTTGTTGCCTTCATTTTTTTTTGGTTTTTTTTTTTGGGTAGAACAAAACTTTAATGCGGCGCGCAAAGTTGACGTTGACGATGTTGGCATCGGCATTGGCAGCGGCATCGTTCTGCTTGTTTTTCTTTAATTTGCGCTTACGTTTGCGTGTAGAGTTTGTATGTGTTTGTGTGTGTGCTGTGTGTGTGTGTTTTGGGCAGTGCAAAAGTTTTAATCGAATTTTTGTTGTTGTTATTACACACACAAACACACACAGAGAAAGCGAGAGCCATACTCTCACGCATACATTTAAAGAGCAGCTCCCCATACACAGACGCCATTTTGTTTATTTTTGTACAAATTGAATTTCATATACATTTGTATATTTTGTGTTTTTTTTTCTCTATATATGTATTTGTGTGTGTGTGTGTGTCTCCTTTTCTCTGTGTTCGCTTTTCATTGTTCACGACAAAAAAAAAAAACTTTGTTATTATGCATTTTTCCAAGCTTCGGCCATTTGGTTTTATTTTATTTTTTTCATTATGTTCTTTTTGTGTATGTTTTTCTTTGTTTTTGTTGGTATTTTTCTTTTTCATTTGTTTTTTTTTGCGTTTTTTTTTTGTCATTTTAGTTGCCTTTTGTTTTGTTGTGGCGCACGCTACTAGTAAAAACATTTTGTTTATCCTTTGTGTATGCTCTGCCGCCGCTCACTACTTCTCTCTGGCCTATTGGCTTTTTTTTTTCTAGTTCTACTTTTTCTTTTTTTTTTCCTTTTTTTTGTTGATCAATTTTCGTTTGTTTATGTTTTCAATTTGCTTACAAAAGCTTTTCGTTTATTTTATTAGCAACCGCCGCCATTGTTACCCATATTCTCTATCTCTCTCTCTTTCTCTCTCTCTCTCTTACACACTTCTCTGCTGCCAGCTCTGTATATATATTTTTTTTTATTTGTTAGTGCAGCGCGCTTTTCAGCGCACAATTCAATTACAAAACGTTGTTTTCTATGGCCTTCTGTGTTGTACTATCTGCTTTACCATTTACAGCAAAATCAAATTTCTTTGACTATAATTTCTTCCTCTCTATCTCTCACTCGCTCGCTTGCTCGCCTTTAAGTTCCTTTGCGCCATTTTGGCCAAAAAAAAAAACTTGAATAAAAATACCAAGCAAAATATAAAAGAAAAAAAAAACACGACCGACTGAAATTCAATTCGCCGCACTTCAATAGAAAAAGCGCCACCTTCCGGACAGCGTTGCGACGTGCGCCCACCAAACATTTTTGGCGCTCATCATCTGCCCCTCTCTCACACGCTCACTTTCTGCAGGTAGAGCATTCGCTGCTGCTGCTGCTTCTCTCTCTTCTTTCATTTTATTTCCACTTCTGCTGCTGTCGCCGCTGTCGTATGCTGCTCTCTAATTCAATTGAAGCTTTTGGGCGACCAACTGATGCTGCTGCTGCTACAGCTGCTGTCGCTGTCGTCGCTGTTGCGCTACGTGCAGCTTTTGTAGCTGCATAATTTAATTTTTGTTTACTTTTAATTGCTTGAGCGAGCGAATTCTTCAACATCGCAATACTTTTTTCTTCACTTCTCTTTACATTTTCCTCTCTTATTTTCTTATTTTTTTTATTTTTTTTTTTTTGGGGAAATGTAACTCAAATTTGATTTTAATTAAGCAACTTTCCCAGTGGACTTTCATTTCGTTTGTTTGTATTTTATATTTTCTCTGTCTCTTTCTCTCTCGAGAGAAAAAAATGTTGCATTAAATTAAATTGGTTTCCTTTATACGAGTTTGAGTTTGAGTTTTACTGCATTTCATAATCCAAAATATGAACATATATAGAAATGTAGATGATTCTGCTCTCTGGCTCTCTTACTCTATCTCTCACTGTTTGTCTCTCTATCTCTAAGCCACCCACTGACCCAGTCGTATATTAACTTGACTCTGTGCAACATCAACATCATCATCATCATTATCATTATCATCATGTGGTTTTTTATATGTTACCACATTTGCTTTTTGAGCTCTCAAATTTTGATACTTTTTTTTTCATTTTTATATATTCAAATTTTATTTTTATTATTCTGTTTAGAAAACTAACAAAATTTTGCAAATATATTTTTTTCGCATATTTTTTTAATATAATTAATTTATATATTTATTTAATATTTCAATTTATTTATTTAAAATTTAAAATTTTTATTCAAAAAAAAAAAACAAAATACAATTTGAAATATTCAGCAACGATTTTTTTTTACTCAACTTTCTTTATTTTTTTGCAAGCTTAAACATATTTTGGCATGAAAAATTTAATTTTTTTTAACAAATAAAAACTTAAAATATATATAAAAAATTATAATAACATTTAAAGAATTTTGCCAAAGTTTCTTTTACTCAACTTTTGCTACTTTTCTTTCACACTTCAATTTTTTCTTGAATGAAAATTTTATATTTTAATAATAAAAAATATAAAATAAATTTAATAATTTGTATTTTAAAATTTAATAAAATATTTATTTAATTATATAAATATTTTAATTACTTGATTTCAATTAAAACTTACATAAATAAATTTTTAAGTAAAACTTTCTCTTTACATTTTCATTCATGCTTCAATTTTTGCAATTTGTACTTTTGTTTCATTTCCCAGCATCTTCTTAGCACTCTTACACACTCGCTCTCTCTCTCTCTCTTACCTTTATTTTTTTTTATTGGCCCTACACATAGCGTTAAGCATTATAATAAATACTATTTTTTATATTCATGCTTATCCTTGAACCATAACAAATTTGATTTCTATTTCTGGCACGTTCTGCAACTCAAATTATTGTATGCATAATGCATGAGTTTTTTCTCTCTCTCTCTTTGTCTTGTGTATTTTTGCCCTCATTTATCTTACGGTTTTCGCTGCTTGCTCTTCTTTCTCTTTTTCATATTTTACAATGTAATTGATTCATAATTAATCAACATAATCATTAGGCTGATCATCCTTCAACTCCTGCTCTTGCAACCAGTTCGCGCTGCTTAACATAAATAAAAAACAGCAGCAGTAGCAGCAGCAGCAGCAAGTAAAATACATTTTAATCATCGTTTGATCATCAATTTTCAAGGCGTTGTCTGGCTAAACAAATGTTAAAAAATATGAGTGTGAAAGAGAGCGAAAGAGAGAGAGAGAGAGTTGGGTATAGTATATGTGAAAAGTAGGTAACGGCAATCATAACGATGATTTGACACGCGATAAGGCGCACACCGAAGCTGCCGCAGCTTGCGCGTATTGCACACACACACACACACACACACACACACACACACACACACACACAAGCATAGCAACCCCCTTTTTTTGTGCTTTGTTGTAACTTTAACTGTTGTAGCCTCCTTCCCCCTCCGCCCCTTGCTGCCTGTAATAAACTCTTAACTCTCTCTGCCTCTGCACAATGCTTGGCCTGTCATAATGAAATATGCATACGGCAAAAAGTTGCTAACCAGCCGTCGAGGTGTCTTTCAAGGGGTTCGATAGTCAAAGAGAGAGTGAGAGAGAGAGAGAGAGAGAGAGAGAGAGAGAGAGAGAGAGAGAGAGAGAGTGAAGGGGAGAAAGAGAGAGATAGATAGAAAAAGAGTTGCCGGATGCTGTTTTCTTTCGGTTGCCGCGTGTCCTTTGTCTATTTTTTTTTTTTTTTTTTTTTGTGGATGTCAACATGGACAACATGCTGAGTCTGTTGAATGTCTGCTACTTGCTGCTACTGTTGCTGCTGTTGTTGCTACTGTTGCACATTTAATTTAATTACACTTTAAGTAACCATATCGAATGCCCATTTTTGGAGTTATGTCCCAAGCACTTCAAGCTGTGCCTATGTGTCTTCTATGTTTCCTATGACTTTCTCTTCCTTTGTCCACATGCACTTTTTGCAGCCCTTTGCCTTGTTGTTTGTGCTGTGACTGATGCTGGTCTTTAACTTTTACCTCAATTACTCGGCCACTGAGAGACGTTCGCACAACTCATAGACTCATAACCTTTCTATAAACACATACACACAACTCACACACAATTCGCATACATTTCACATACAACTCACACACAAACACACGTGCTGTTGGTTTTATTTTACAATTTTGCCATCGTCATGGACATATTAGTGCAACTATTTAGTTGGTGGCACAACAGCCACTCCTCTGGCTGGCCAAAACTTATACACTGTGAGAAAAGTTGTAGTTTAAAGTATTTGCTGCATTTCAATTGCTGTGTATTTGTATTTTAAAATACGGTCACTTTACTTAATGAGTGACTCTTAAATTAAAATAGAATTAATGCAACATATGGTCACTTTAATTTAGACATATTTCCTTAAAATCCAATTTGTGTTGCATTTAAATTTTCAAAAAAATACGGTCACTCTAATTTACAAAAGTTCAGTTTTTTTGTAGTTTCGTTCACTTCAATTCTCAAAATTCATTGTAATGCAGTTACAAAATATGGTCACTCTAATATGTGCTACTACAATTTGTGGCTTAGTTTTCAAAATTCATATTCACCTCAAATTAGCTAAATAAATTTCATTGCATTACAATATGGTCACTCTAATACATAATAAATAAATGTACGTGTTAATTTTTATAAATACTTTCAGTCTAATTTTGCAAATTTAAATTCACTGCATTTAATATTTTAAAAAGATTTGGTTTACTCTAATGTATAAACTATTATTTTATTTAAATATGGTCACTCTAATTTGTTAAACTACAATTTATGCATTCATTTTCGCAATTCATATTCATTTTATATTTGACAAACAAAATTCACTGCATTAATATTTAAAAAAATACGGCCTCTCTAATTTATAAATTATTATTTTTTTACTTATTTATGAATTTTATAAATACTTTCAGTTTTATTTTGCAAATTAAAATTCAAATTAAAAATTATTATTTAAAAAATATGGTCACTCTAATATGTAAATTATTATTTTATGCATTTATTTTATTTTATTATTTATTTGAAAATTCACTGCACTGCATTTATAAAATACGGTCACTCTAATTTATTTGAGCTTCAAAATTTATATATTTTTCTCTTTATACTCAAGTTTTTTTCACAGTGTATTATTTTGCTCCTGCTTCTGCTCGCAGCTCTGGCTGCAGTTCGTCTATATTTTGCCGTATTCATTTCAAGCGTTCGCCTTTGTTTCTTCTGCTGCTGTTGTTCTTCTTCTTTCTTCTCAAATTTGTTGTTGTTGTTGCTTTTTGTTGTTGTTGCTTTTGTTGTTGTTGCTTTTGTTGTTGTTGTTATTGTTGTTTGTTGTGCATTTAATATCCGATTTCAGTTTTTTGTTGATTCTTTTTGACAATGGGCGCAGGCATTGAACACTTCTTTTTTTTTTCGCTTGCTCCTCCGACCCTTTGCCAAACCTCTGTTGCCCTATTCTCTCTCTCTCTCTTCCCCCCCCCTCCCTCACCCCTTCCATTTTCATGCTCCTTTCTTTGTGTGTGTTGGCTAGAAAACTAGAAAGTTTTCTATTTACTTTTAGTGCGCTTTATTGTGCCTTTCCCTTTGTTTTCTCTTCCTGCCGCTGCCACTGCTGCTGCTGCTGCTGTTGCGACGTCGTTCAAAATCAAAATATTGACTTTTAATGTTGTGTTTATTGATCCGATCCTTGACATCGGTGTCTATGGTACAAAACCCGAAAGTATAAACTCTATTTACAGTCTATAGCAATCAGCTTTTGTTCAACTGCAGTTTTTTTTTTTTTCTCAAATTTCTTCTTTCACATAATGAAATTTTCTTACTTCAATTGCATTTTGACCCTCAGAAAAAAAACAAGAAAAACAAAATAAAAATCTGCATGAATTTTAATTGAATTCAAATCACGAAACTGTCACAAAACTAATCAGAGTTGTCATCTTTTTGTAACTGTAGATGTAATACGAGCAATACCGGTTAATACTTCCCCTTACCCCTGCCTCTGCCCCTGCCCAGTGCTAGACCCTTATCAACTGTACATAGAATATTCTTGCTATTCCTCCTTCCCCTTCCACTTTCTCCTTATCCCTTGTTCCCTTTTGTTTATTGCACTCTTCGCATTGAACAAGTTCTCGGTATGTTTCGTTCATCTGTTCGTTTTCGACATTCTAACTGTCAAAAAGTCAGCATCAATTACAGTTACAGAGACATCATAGCCAAAAACACTGAAAATGACATTGAATACACTGCAAAAAGAGGAAGAAATGGGAAGGTTGCGTTTTACGATGAGAGTAGTAGGAGTGAGAGATAGAGGAAATGTGAAGGCGAAAAATGTGGCAGAGGTAAACATTAGCTCAAAGAGAAGAGATTTTGAGAGGTAAAAGTTCACTTTCAGATTTGCATCAAAATGCAGTTGAAAATTGGTCAGCAAAAGGAGTGAGAGAAAGAGAGAGAGAGAGAGCGGGAGGGAGAGAAAAGAAAAGAATCATAGATATTCTCAGTTGTAGAAATGCGAGAGAGAATTGTAAAATTGCACGACTTTAATGTTATAGAGAGAGACAGAGATAGGGAGAGAGATAGAAAGAGGGATAGAGAGAGAGAGAGAGATAGAGAGAGATATATATATAGAGAGATAGAGAGATAGAGATATAGAGAGATAGAGAGATAGAGAGATAGAGAGATAGAGAGATAGGGAGATAGAGAGAGAGATAGATAGAGAGATAGATAGAGAGATAGATAGAGAGATAGATAGAGAGAGAGAGATAGAGAGATAGAGATAGAGAGATAGAGATAGAGAGATAGAGATAGAGAGATAGAGATAGAGAGATAGAGAGATAGAGAGATAGAGATAGAGAGATAGAGATAGAGAGATAGAGATAGAGATAGAGAGATAGAGAGATAGAGATAGAGATAGAGATAGAGAGATAGAGATAGAGAGATAGAGATAGAGATAGAGAGATAGAGATAGAGAGATAGAGAGATAGAGAGATAGAGAGATAGAGAGATAGAGATAGAGATAGAGAGATAGAGATAGAGAGATAGAGATAGAGAGATAGAGAGATAGAGATAGAGAGATAGAGAGATAGAGAGATAGAGATAGAGAGATAGAGAGATAGAGAGAGAAAGAGAGAAAGAGAGAAAGAGAGAAAGAGAGAAAGAGAGAGAGATAGAAAGAGATAGAGAGAGAGAAAGAGATAGAGAGAGAGAAAGAGACAGTAAGAGAGAGAAAAAGGGAGAAAGCAAAGGAGAGGAAGAGAGGAGAAGGGAGAAAAAGAGAGCAAGATATAGAAAAAGAAAGAGATATTATAGAAGGAGATAGAAGAGAAAGATAGTAAGGCAGAGAAATATATGTACATATGTATATGAAGATAGCTAGAGAAAGAGATAGAGAGAGAGATAGACATTGATATCTTTATCTTTATATAAAGATTTGCATATAGCTAACAATTCGCTGGCGGTAATAGATTATCTTGCTTGCCACAATATGTTGTGATATAAAATAATCAAATATTATGTGTTTATCAAATAACATTTGAAATGCATTAAGCAGCCCTCGTGTGTCTCTAGAGATGGGTTGAATGAGGGAGGGGGAGGTCAATGTATGTGGGGTGTATGTATGGCAGCTGTATGCAAAAGTCTGACATATGCGCTGACATTTTGCATGCAAAAAGGCGCAGCGGCGTTTGAGAGAGAGAGAGAGAGAGAGAGAGAGACATAGAGATGCGCTCTTTCATTTCACCTTACTGCTGCTGCTGCTGCTGTTGAATGCTCAACTGCATGTCAAAAGTTTGACGAGTGTCTGTCCAGCAGCGCGGCATGTCAAAGAGGCAGCAAGAAAAAAAAAGGATGAGCGACACTGAGGCGATACACAGGATGCGGCAGCTAAAGCTAGAGCTGTTGGCAGTTATATGTGCTGTGTGTATGTGTGTGTGTGTGTGTGTGTGTGTGTGTGTTTGTTTATCGTGTCAGCTTTTTGGGCTATTGAATTACGTAGAGTCCGTGTAGAGGTTTTAGATCTTTTGAGTGCAATGCAAACGCTTTGATTTTTTTTTGGCTCAGCTTCGTTGGCTTTCTTTTGCTTGTTGTTGTTGTTGTTATTTTACACTCGAGGGAATATTAAGCAAAAATAGCAGCAGCAGCAGCAGCAAAAAAAAAGCAATGTCAGTTTAAAGCGGCACAAAAAAATAGTAGTAGAAAATCAAGCAGCAGCAGCAGCAGCAGCAGCAGATCATCATCGGATCTTTTAGACGGTGACATATGTAAAATGTGTAAAGTGTGCAAGGCTATGATGCGCTGTGTGCCAGTTACAGTTAATTTAATGCTCGTCAAGTACTGTAGTTTTGCACCCTCAACATTGAGAGCGACAAAGAGAGTGAAAGAGAGAGAGTGAGAGATAGAGAACATTATCTATATAGAGAGTTTTTAGTGCATTAACTCAATCAAATGGCAATTGTGTTGAGCAGCAGTGAAACTATACTATGATCAGAGCAACAGCAGCGGCAGCAACAGCAGCAGTAGCATCAGCAGCAGCAACCCCTCAGCTTGTCATCGGCTACTAGTACTACCTGTGCCTATCCAACCCTGCTTGAAAACTGCTGCGCTGGTTGCAAAATTAACACGCTAAGCACTTGAATGCGCCAAATGTGGCGTGAGTAATGCCCTCAAGTGGCCGACAGATGGCGCACATTACAAGCCACTAATCCTTCTCTCTCTCTCTCTCTCTCACTCTCACTCCTCTACACATACATTTAGCCAATGGGCGCCAATGCTTAAAAGAGCAGCAGCAGCAAAAGGCTGTAAAAGGCTGTATAATAAAAACTAAAAATCTTTTTATAACACACACATACTACACACACACACACACACATGCATAAATATATATCGCATAACAATTTCATTTATATTTGTAATAATATTAACGATTGTAACATTTTAAGTTCCAGTCCATAATCTTTGTATAATGCGAGCTATGTGCTTATAGCTGCTATTCAATGCATTCAAAGCTGCTGCTGCTGCTACTCTCTCTCTTTCACTCACTCTCTGTGTCTCTGTCTCTTTCATACACATTAGGCGCCATTTATGATTGGCAACTTAACATAAATTCTAATTTGATTTTGCCACTAAAGTGCCATAAGAACGCCATTTGACCAGCACATACAATGTTTTGCGCCTCTCATTTACTCCTCGCTCTCTCTTTCTCTCTTTCTCTCTGGTCCCCCCCTCATCTCTTTCATTTGCTTTATATAGTCATACTCGTATGACTGTGAAAATGTTTTACTTCCGTTTTTATCCCCTAACGTTACCTCCTCTTCCCCCTCCCACTGTCTCTCTCTGTCTCTGTATCTTGGCTCGCGTTTTGCCATTTGAGCTTCAGTCTTCAGGCCTTACGTTTGCGGCATAATTTTTTACGATGCTCGGCGACATATTCGCCATTTTCCACTTTCCACTTTTCACATTTTCACAAAAGCCAAATCACAGGCGCCCATTTCAGCGCGTTCAAACCGACAATTTCTAGCTTTATACTGCCACCTCTCTCATTCCTCTCTCGCTCATTCTCACACTCTTAGCAGCACTCTCTGCTCTTCGTGCTTTACTTTTAGTATGTCGGTTTTGACCTTGTACTAGCTGTGTGTCGCTTGATTTTCTTACAGAGTTTGTTACTCTAGTATTTATTTGTATTTTATTTAATTTTTTTTATTTATTTAATTATTTATTTCATATATTTTATTAATTGATTTATTTATATACATAATTATTAAATTCTTTAAATTTTATGATATTTTATAATTTTTTTTTATTTTTATTATTTATGCAATTTATTTATTTATTTATTTATATTTTATATTTTATTTTAATTTATTTTATTTTTATATTTATTTTATTGAATTTATTTTACTTTATATTTTATTTTTATATTAAATTTTATTTTAATTTATTTAATTTTTATATTTATTTTTAGTTTAATAGTATAATTTAATTTGAATTTGTTTTTTTTTTATTTATTTTATTTTATTTATTCTATTTTATTTTGGTTTTTATTTTTTTTTTATTTTATTTATTTTTATTTTATTTATTTATTTTTTTTATTATTTTGTTTATTTTTTTTATTATTTTGTTAATTTTTTTATTATTTAATTTTATTTAATTTTATTTGTATTTGTGTTTATTTTATTTATCAATTTTTTTATTTTTTTAACTTTTTTTAACTTTTTTTTTTATTTTTTTTTAAATTTATTATTTTATTTTTCATTTTTAATTTAATTTAATATTCACTTGGTAATATTAATTAGGAAAATTAATTTTTAATTTTGCAATTTTCTTATAATTTTATATATATTTTTTTCCTTCTACTAAAAAGTGTATTTAAAATTCGTGTATAACTATAAATATTTTTTCTTAGCTGTTTTTAATGCCATTTTTGCCATGATTCCTTGTGTGTGTGTGTGTATGCGTACGCGTGTGTGTGTGTGTGTGTGTGTGGCTGTAGCATTTGATGATGTAGTTGTTTTTGTTGTTGTTCAATTTTGTTGTTGCTTTATATTATTATATGCACTTTTCTTTTACAAAATGGCGGCAAACGTCGCCAACATCCTGATCCTGCTGCCGCTTGTACACAATCCTTGGGACCGGTCCTTATCGTTGTTTCTGTTCTTGTTGTTGTTGTTGCTGTTGTTGTTGCTGCTGCTACTTCTGCTACTGTTG
This sequence comes from Zaprionus obscuricornis, assembly GCA_037044475.1. Lineage (NCBI taxonomy): Eukaryota > Metazoa > Arthropoda > Insecta > Diptera > Drosophilidae > Zaprionus > Zaprionus obscuricornis. The sequence goes on along the minus strand of JBAMBR010003077.1, from coordinate 47,934 downwards.
TTGTGGTTGTGGTTGTCGTTATGTTTGCGGTTATTTGGCGCCATGTTTTTGCTTTCCTCGCCTCGTTTGAGTTTTACGAGCGGCTTTACTTTTCGCAGCTATTTGGCGCTGGCTTTTTAACGGCCCCCCATATCACCATCATCATCATCATCATCATCATCATCATCAACATCCTTATTATCATTTCCATCATCATAATCATCTTCATCTCCAGCTACTTCATCATCATTATCAACATTTGCTGCTTCCTCTTCTTATTCTTTAGCATCATTATCATCTTTTCTGCTCATCACCGTCGCCACGTTGTTTTTGGCTTTTTTTTTTTTTTTGGGAGGGGCCCCACGTGTGTTGTCCATTTGCTGACGTTGATTTCTGTCTATAGCTGCGGTAGGCCGAAAAAAAAAAAACTCAGATTTTTGCCTGCCTTCATCTCTTATTCTGCATACATCTCCACCTGCTGCTTTGTCTCATTCATCCTGCAGCTCATTCTCAATGCTGCTGCTCTAACTTTACAATACTTTTGTTTTGTTACTCAATGTTCCACAGTTGACATTTCCCATATGGCAAAAAAAAAAAAAAAAACCGGCGGAAAGAGTCAGCAGCAACGAGCGCTGCTGACTGCTGAAATTTTATTTTCAACGCTCGTGTCTTGTAATTGAAGACGTACACTGAGCTGTTACCTACCGTCCCTCCCCCTCCCCTCCTTATCCTTGCGTCGCTTATTGCTGCCAACTGTCTGTCAAAATATATATAATATATATATAACTGAGCGACACAACCAAAATCGTCGTTTTTACCCCGTTGATTTTTACTCGTCGAACAAATGGAAAACGCTTTGGGTGGCGTCTTACTAAGAAAACAACAGCAGCAGCAGCAGCAGCAGCCTCTGCTCTGCTCTGACTTTAGGAACTGAACCCCAATGCTGCCATACCATACGTTATATAGAGTCTGTCTGTCTATCTTGCCTGTCGTCTTGTCTGTCAGTCTACGACATTGATGACATGCTGATGAATTTTCATTGAAAAATTTCTCGACAGGATTTTATTTTATTTTTTTTTTTCTGTGATTGCCACATCCGTATTTTATTTTCTTTTGCGTTTTGCGTTTCTGTTTTTTCTAGTTTAAATTTGTCTTGTTGTTCTTATTTTTAATTTTTGGCCTACCGCACATTCTACTATTTTTGTATATTATATTATTATCTTTAATTTTTGCCGCAATATACAAAAAAACTCAAATTTCAGTTCACTTGAAAAATCATCGACAATTTCTTTGGTCTTGCAGGCAACTCTCATTTATATATGACTGCGCTTGTAATGCGAATTTAATAGATGAAAACATAAATATAACAGAAAACAAGTTGCTATTGTCATAGAATTGGCTTATGTCTCGACTAACAAATATCCTGCATTTTGGAGTTTCATTAGATTTCGCAGCTTTAAGCATGTGATTTGCTTAGTATGAAATCTGAAATCTTTGTACTATTAGCAAACTGTCTACAAAATTTGATAACTCTGCATCCTTAACTTCCAGAGATTTGCTTGTTTTTACTCCAAAAAAAAAAACCCTGAAATTGTAAAAATTTGTGATTTTTCACTATTTAATGAAGATATTTGCATTTACTTTTCTTGGTATGAAATATTTAGTTTTTGTACTATTAGCAAACTGTCTACAAAATTTGATAACTCTCCTAAACTTCCTGAGATTTGCTTGTTTTTACTCCAAAAAAAAAAAAATCCTGAAATTGTAAAAATTTGTTTTTTCAAGTACCAAAAGCATTTTTCATAGTGATTTTTCACTATTTTCACTATCAGCATTCAATTAATTTTTATGCATCCTTAACTTCCAGAGATCTGCTAATTTGTACTCTAAAAACTTCCTGAAACTGACATTTTTATAGTGATTTTTTACTATTTAATGAAGATATTTGCATTGTCTGTCCGTTTAATTGTCATGTCAACCTGAGAGTGCAGGGTATATTTGGTGAATGAAAAAAAAAACCCTAACTAAATGAGCAGCAAGAGGAGGCAAACAAACAAATGTCTTAATTTATTCATAACTTTTTTTTATCCTACAGTTGTTGTTGTTTATTAGACTGTGCTTAGGGTGTTAGAGGTGTATAATGCAAGAGTTGGCTCTGGAGAAGGAGAGGGAGAAGGAGGGGAGGAGGTTAGAGTGGAGGGTAATTCAGGCGTAAATTGAAAAAAAAAACCCTAATAAAATGCAAAAAAGGCAAAAACCCGAAGCGCAGGGAGAGTGAGAGTGAAAAAGAGATTGAGATATTATAGAGATATATATACAGACTCTTATTGTAGAACTTAACGCCGCTATAGACTCTCTCCCTGCGTCTCATCGCATGTGCATTGTGCATGTGCTTCAGCAATTTCCATGTTTTGATTTATGAATGATAATGCGCTGTGACATCCATTCGACAAGGCAAAAGCCCAGAGGGTAGAGAGCATAGAGAGTACACTGTGAGGGGCAGGCAGGCTGGCAGGAAAGTTCAAGTTGGCGGGACTGGAAAGCAAGTTCCAGTAAATTTTATGGGCATATGTTCGCATTGAGTTTTAATTTGCATTAATGGGCGTGGTAATATGGGACACCACAGTGACGGCCTTGTCTATGGGTTACGGCTACGGGTCTTGGCCAGATTTACCGTTAAATGAGCCGAAACGCTTTAAAAAAAATTAATTTCACAAAAATTTCTATAGTAGGGCGGAAAAATGAACAGCAGTAGCAGCAGTCAAGGGAGAAGGAGAAAGGCAACTGTCGCATATTTGCATTTCACTTAATGTATTTTATTACGTTCAAATTCTCTCGATTTGTGGGCGTGGCCATTTCTTTTTTTTTTTTTTGGCAATAAGTCAATAACAAATAATAATAATAATTGTCATATATAAATATAACCCTTTTATTACTACGCGTGGCACAACTTTGACAACATATGCATGCATGTATTATGGGCTTAACTTTAATCTATTTTGATGTATGTATGTACACCCCATAGGGTGTACTGCATATCGTATGTGTGTTAAAGGGGTTGCATATGTGTACAGTCTTGACATTTCAATTATTTATATAATGTAATCAGAGAAAATTGCATTAAATTAAAAGATATTGCAATTATATTTAATATTACAATATTTAAGTATTATTATTATTTAAGATGTTTGCGGTTAAATATTCGCGCCATATTCTATAATTAGTGAATTAAATATTTGCGAATATTACCGACAAAGGATTCTCCAAAATGGGATTCTTTTTGGGGATTAAAGTGTTATACTAAGTGTAATTGCAAATCCAAAGATTCAAATCTCAATTAATTGTTAAAATAGAAATTGGAATTGACATTGTAATTATAATTAGACATTATTTAGGTGATTGTAATAGAAATTGTAATATAGTAGTAGATATAGTAGTAGATATAGTAGTAGATATAGTAGTAGAAATAGTAGTAGAAATAGTAGTAGAAATAGTAGTAAAAATAGTATGTAAAAATAGTAATTGAAATTTTATTAATAATTAGATAGTAGATATAGTAGTAAAATTAGTGTAGTGAAGATGCTGAGAGTAGTAGAATTTATATTAGAAATAGTAGTAAAATTATTAGTAGTAGAATTATTAGTAGTAGTAAAATTATTAGTAGTAGAATTATTAGTAGTAGAATTATTAGTAGAATTATTAGTAGAATTATTAGTAGTTGAATTATTAGTAGTAGAATTATTACTAGTACAATTATTAGTAGTAGAATTATTAGTAGTAGTAAAATTATTAGTAGTAGAATTATTAGTAGTAAAATTATTAGTAGTAAAATTATTAGTAGTAGTATAATTATGAATAATATAACTATTAGCAGTAAAATTAGTAGTAAAATTAGTAGTAAAATTAGTAGTAAAATTAGCAGTAAAATTAGCAGTAAAATTTGTAGTAAAATTAGCAGTAAAATTTGTAGTAAAATTAGCAGTAAAATTAGCAGTAAAATTTGTATAATAATTAAGTATAATTATTGGTAAAATTATTAAAATTATTACCAGAAAAACAACTAGTACAATTTTTAGTGTACAATTAATAGTATAATTTACAGTAGAATTAGTAGTAGAATTGGTTGTAAAATTGGTAGTAGAATTTACACTTGAATTTATAATAAAATCACTAGAGAAATTTATAGAAAATTTTTGTTACAAAATTCTTTCCAGAATTTTTTGCAGAATTTTTAGTAGAATTTCTATTGGAATTTGAAAAATAATAAACAGTCGAATTAGTAGTAGAATTTGTAGTTTAATTAAGAGAGAAAATAGTAGTAGTAGTAGTAGTAGTGAAATTAGGAATGAATTTCTAGTTTCATTTAAATTTTTGATTTAACCGTAAAATTAGTAGAATTTTTGTTAATAGAATTAATAAAAAGTATTGCAAGAAATGCAAGAAAAAATCGTCCTTCTAAAAAAAAAATAGAGTCAGAAAAGCAACTAAAAGTAATAGTAAAATTTTAGTAGAAATAGGTAAAGTAGAAAAATAAGGATAAAGAAAGAGAGATAGAGAGAGAGAGAGAGAGATAGAGAGAGAAGAGGGAGAGAGATAGAGATAGAGTGTCACACTTTTAAGTCAAAGTGTTTTACCTTTACTTCAAATATAAAATAGTTTGAATGTTTAACTTAAGTCTAAGATACTTATCACCATCCATTTATGGCTGAACTTTACATTATTATTATGCGCGTCTGTTTATTCTGCGGCTGCTCTGCTGCTGCCGTTCTGCTGCTTCATCGTCGTTTATTTATTCGCATTTGTATTCAGTTCAATTTTTCTTCCAGTTTTTTTTTTTTTATTTTTTGTTGTTCTTTTTCTTTTGCTCTGTTGCTTAAAATTCATGGCGCTTCCTTTGATAAGAGGACTGGGGACTCGTGTCACCTGAGCGCATTATTTATGATGCGCCCAAAAGGCCAACAAATACACACACACGCATATTGAAAGAGAGAGCGAGAGAGACATACACATACATAAACAATCCTTTCGCTGCGGTTTCCCTAGCACTGCTTCTGCTGCTGCTGCTGCTGCTGGCAGTCGCTGCCTGCGGTTTGCGGTCAACTGTTGTGGCTGCTGTGGCGCCTATCGCTCTCGCTATCTTTCTCTCTCTCTCTCTCTTTCTCTTTCTGCTTCTTAGTTTCGCTTTGTAGCTTCGCATGTTATATATCTGAATCATTTTCAACATTATTCGCATGTAAAAAATAAAAAAAAAACTGCATTTGATTCATTTGCATTCATCAATTGACGCGACAAATAAAAATAAAAATAAAAAATAAAACCCCGAAAATTAATTACAATGTTGTTTTCTGTTATCTCTCATTGCCTTTTGCCTCTTGCTTAAAAACTTCGTTACCTTTGCCTTAACTCTTGCTTGCTGCGCTGCTTCCCTCTTGCTGCGCTGCTTACCTCTTGGTGCTCTGCTTCCCTCTTGCTGCTCTGCTCTGCTTCCCTCTCGCTGCGCTGCTTACCTCTCGCTGCGCTGCTTACCTCTCGCTGCGCTGCTTACCTCTCGCTGCGCTGCTTACCTCTTGGTGCTCTGCTTCCCTCTTGCTGCGCTGCTCTGCTTCCCTCTCGCTGCGCTGCTTCCCTCTCGCTGCGCTGCTTACCTCTCGGTGCTCTGCTGCTTTCCTCTTGCTGCGCTGCTCTGCTTCCCTCTTGCTGCGCTGCTTTGCTGCCTTTTTATTATGCTTCCTCTTTGCATCGCTTATCAGTTGCATTTCAAGGTGCGGTCAGAGTTTTTTTTGTTTTCAACAGCTGTTTTTATGTTGTTTCTGGTTTCCCCTTTTCTGTTTTTTTTGTCAACAACATTTCCCTTGCTCTGCTGCTGCTGCTGCTCTTCTTGCTCTAACGTTACGCTCATCACTTTGATTTGCAACATTTTATTTTATTTTAATTATTTTCAAATTTACAACAAATGAAAAATTTCTTTATTTTCACTTTGACAGCTGACGAAATTTGTTTTTTTTTATTTTTATTTTTTTTTTGTGTTTTTGCTTTGAAAGCCATGACAAATTTTGACTACATTTACTACAGCATTAAACTATTAAAAATGGGTTTTGGACATGGGAAAGTTGCAAGGGGCGAGGCGCGTGCAATATTTTTTTATTTTTTTTGATCATTTCATTTATTTTTTAGTAGTATTTTTATATTAATATTTTGCTTTGTGGTCAATTTAATAGCAATTGTTGCGCTCGCCTCTGTACTCGCGCCTCACGCCTTTTCATTCTCAATCGTTATGCGCCTCCCGCTGTGCATTTGTTGTAAATAATACGCTATCGCATAATACATATAATTGATGGCCTGTCAGAAGGCTTCTGCTACTGCAGCAGCAGCAGCAATAACAACAACAGTAGCAGCAGCAATACAAAGGGATAACTCTAAGTAAGTAGGTTATTAGCGCCGCAGGATGCCCAGCAGGACCGCCAGAAACACGCAGCGCAGTTCTAGCTGTGCATTAGGGAGACGCACGTACGTTCAACATGCTGCTGTTGCTGTTGTTGTTGTTGTTATTGCTGTTACTGTATTTGTGGTGGGCGTATTTCGTATTAGCAAACACAATACAAACAACAACAGCAGCAGCAGCAGCAGCATCATACGACTTAGAGATACTCTATAATATTACTATATAATTTCTTAGTTTTTGTTATATCCCGCAGTGCGCAAAAGTCAAAAGATTTACGCTGTGTTTTTTTTTTGGTCTTTTCTCTGTGCACATTTTGTGGTCCAATTGAAATTCATAAGCTCTGTGCAGATTTATGCTTCGTCTTCTTCTTCTTCTTCTTCTTGTTGTTTTTGTGCTTCTGCAATTGTTTGTTGTTGTTGTTGTTGTTGTTTGTTATGTGCTGAACGCAACACACACTCCATTAGCCAGAATTGAGTTCTTAAGCCTTATGACATGACGAATTGTCTTACTTTTTGCTTGCTGCATTGTTGTAACTCTCGCTCTCTCTCGCTTTCGCACTCTCCCACTCTCTCCCTCTCTCTCTCTCATTCTCCCTCAATTCTTTCACTCATCAATCTGTGCGTGTATTTCTTTGGGATTTATATCAGTTGATAAGTATGCTTGGACACTGTCTGACTTACGTCTGTTGTATGTGTATGTCTGTCTGTCTGTCTGTCTGTCTGTCTGTCTGTCTGTCTGTCTGTGTGTGTGTGTACTTTCCCTACGTTGGCTTTGTCTGTATTTGTCTTCTTATTCTGCTGCTGCTTTGCTTTGCTTTTTTTTCAAATGGATTTATCAAATACGTGACAATATTCTATAGTCTCTCTCCTCCCTCCCCCCCACTGCTCACTAGTCTCTGTCTCTTTCTAACATTAGTCTGCCTGCTGTTATGCTGCTATACGCACTAATAAATGCAATAATTATGATGATAAAATGATGATGATGTTTTTAACTGCTGCTGTTGCTGCTGCTGCTGCTGCTGCTCTTGTCGCGCTGTTAATGATAACAACGCCTCATTGTTGTTGCTGTTGTTGAATTGTGCTGATAATGTTTATACTGGCAGTTACCGTTACTTAACTGCACATGCTAACATTTTTAGCTGCTGCTATTGCGCTGCTGCCTTTACTGCTGCTGCTGCTGCTGCTACTCTCAGCTCTTGTCTCTGTCACCGTTGCTGCTGTTGCTCCTTTTGCTGTTGCTGTTTCTGTTTCCTCTGACTGCTGCTGTTGCTGCTGCTGGTGTGTTGCGTCAACCAAATGCCCATTAAAAGTGGGTCGAGTCGAGTTTTAACTTGTCGAACATTAGTCGAGGGTGTGACTATGCTAAATACCCTGTAAAGACAATATGAGTATGGGGTATGCTAAGTCACAGAGAAAGTTGAGTAGAAGAAAAGTAAAATTTGAGTCTGCTGTTGAGCAAGTTAACAAATGAACAAAGTTTTTTTTTTTATTTACTATTTTAATTAATTTTTTTATTTTACTTTTAATTAAAATTTTTTTATTTTGTTTTTTATTTTTATTTAATTTTTTATTTATTTATTTATTTTTTAATCATTTTTATATTTATTTTATTTTTAATTTAAATTTTTTATTTTGTTTTTCAATTTTTTTTATTTAATTTTTTATTTATTTATTTATTTTTTAACAATTTTTACATAGTTTTTTTTATTTAATTTTTATTTTATATTTTTTGTTTTTATTATTTATTTTTATTTTTATTTTTTTGTTTTTCATTTTTATTTTATTTTTTTTGTTTTTATTATTTATTTTTATTTTTTTTTTGTTTTTCATTTCATTTGTTTGTAGTTTTTATTTTATTTTATTTTTTTTTATTTTATTTTTTTTTACTTTATTTTATTTTTTTTTTATTTATTTTACTTTTTTTTTAATTTTTTTATTTTTTAATATGTTTTTATTTTTTTTTTTTAATTTATTTTTTTATTTAAACATTTTTTTTATATATTTTTTTTCTTTGACAATTTTTACATAGTATTTTTTTATGTGTCAATGCCCGCCAAAAAAATGCTAAAATTGTCCTTGAGCAATGTTTGCTGGGGTGTGTGTGTGTGTGGGGCAGGAGTGTGATGGGGCAACTTTGGTGTAGGAACTTAATGGCCATAAAGGGCAGCTGAAAAATGCCACGCAACTGCAGTTATACAAAAATGTTAACTGACACGTCGTCTAATGCATAAACATGGCCAAAAAGTTTTCTATGTTGACTACAAAAATTAGAAGAAGAAGAACAAGAAGCAGGCAAAAAGTCAGCAGGCACAGGTTGTAGAATAAAGTCACCAGGTGTGCTTGCAGCAACCGTAGCAGCAGCAGCCGTAACATCATCAAATCATCATTAACAATTTTCAGTCTGATGTTTTAGGGGCAAGAGAAGGAGTAGTAGTTGTGGTAGTATGAGAGTTGCTGCCCCTTGAAATGTTGTTGTTTTTTTTTTCACTTTCATTTAGTTATTTTTTCATGGGCCTAGCAGCACATTATTTAAATTGCATTTGATTTTTGAGGGTTGCTGCCAGCAGCGCGCCTGTGACCATGACTGTGGCAGCCACTTGTGGGCAATCAGTGCTGAGGCAATGGCAACTATATCTAGCAGCAGCATTTCATATATGTAACCCTAAAATTGTGACTCAAGTTGCATTGTTTTGACATGACACCCAAGCGGAACGTAGCGTCGCTTCGCATCGGGTCGCGCAGTTGCAGCAGTTGCGGCGACACACTGCGCCGGCGTCAACGCCTCTGGCAACCCCTGTGCGTACACGTCACATTTTTGCCAAAAGAAAAAAATGTCAAAATGTCGACAAAGACAGCAAACGGCAAACGACTGACGGCTGACGGCGGCGGCTGCTCTTAATCAAGTGTTGACAAGCTACAATTGCATTTTAATAAACTACTGAAAGATATCTATATATATAGAAAGAGAGTAAGAGAGAGGGAGAGGGAGACAGATAGTGTATATGCATATATGTTTGTAGTATTGCCCTTTACCTCTAGCAGTAGCGTTACCCTTCTCTTGCCTTTGCGTCTCACTTTCCGCTTACTTTGCTTTAGTTTTTCATTTAACACCTTTTCTTTTTTTTTTTTTTGTTTTATTTATTTTATGTTACAATTTTTGTCGCTTGTTGTTTTAGGCTAACCGCAGCAAAAATCATTGAAGCTGCAACAACAACAATAGCAGCAGCAACAACAACAACTGCAACTGTATCTAAATCTAGTCCTTTTTTTTCTCATTGTCCTTTATTTTCTCATTTTTATTTTTATTTTTTCTATTTCTATTTATGTTTCCAATTTTCAATTTCGTTTTGTTATTTACAGCTGCAACTTTTTTTTGTTGACTTTAACAGTTATCCGATTTTATTTTTTAATTCAACATTTTTTTCATTGACTGATTTTTATATTTTTCAATTTCGCTATGAATACGAAATTAATTGCATTTTTTTTATTATTTTCATTTGCTTCATTTTGTTATTTTTTGTGCTGCTACTAAAAACAATTTTTTGTTTATATTCAAAATAGAATTTTTTTTGATATTTATTTGTGCTGCAATTTCCATTTGCAATTTTCAAGAGTTTTATTTTTCTTTTCGTTTTTTTTTTTATCATGTTTTGATTGCAATGAATGTTAATGAAAGTTTTTTTTTTAATCTTTAATATTAATTGTTTTTTTTTTTGTATATTTTCTTTTGTGTTTGTGGCTTCGATTTTAGCAATGTATTTTTTGTATTTTTACATATATTACTTTCTGAATTTTTATCAGATTTTATTTATATATATATATATATATTTTTTTTTTTTTGTATTTTTAAAGAATTAGTTTTTGTTTGTTTTTGTTTAGTATATTTGTAGTATATTTATTTTAGTATTTTATTATAATTATTTTGATATTTTATTTTTTTATTATTATTTTTTTATTATTATTTTATTATTATTATTATTATTATTATTATTATTTTTATTATTAATAATATCATTTTTATTATTTCCAAATTATTCTATACATATTTTTTTTATTATTTTTATTTTATTAATATTATTATTTTATTATTATTACTAATATCATTTTTATTATTGTTTTATTATTATTTTAGCATTTTTATATTAGCTTTTATTTTTTTTTAATGTTATTTATTTTATTATTTAAATTTAATATTTGCACTTGACTATTTTTATTTTTACTATTTATATTTTATTCCTTATATGTTATTTTATTTTTTTTTATTTTATTTTTCGATTTCATTTTTATATTTTATTATTTTTATTTCTTAATACATATTTTTTATTATTTTTATAATATATTTATATATTATATTATACATATTTTTCTATTTTAGTAATTTTATTTTATTGATTATTTTATTATATATTTATTTTATATTTGCATTTTATATTTTAGTTTTTTCTTAAGAATTTTTTTTATAAATATTTATATTTATCTATATTTATTTTATTTTATTTATTTTTTTGTATTTTTTTTTTTTTAAATTTTCTGTATAAATATTTACAAGTTTTTATTTACTATGACAATGATGATGTTGATACATATATATATATATATAGATATGCACATATACAATAAGCATAATTAATCTATTTGTAGAATCTCATGTAGCTTTTCATGCATATGTTTGAATTTGAATATTAATTCATTGGTAGAACAATATATATATATATATATATATATAGTATAACATATGCTTCATTTGTTTTGTTCTCGTTCATTGAACAAGAATTATTGTGAACATGGAAAATCTAATCATGATTCTGATTGTGATTGTGATTTCGTTATTTTTGTCTCTTTTGTCTCTGCACTCTTCACTCTTTACTTTTTACTCTTTACTTAAACTCAAACCTAACTGTGGTCAGCCATTTTGTTTAGTTTGATGTTGTGTGGCATATGTTTGGTAGAAAAGGATTTTCACATTCCTCATGACCGGGCTGGCACTTGTTTAATCGGCCCTAAGGCTAAAGGTAAATCACAATCGGGGAAAATTGTAAAACACAGAGAGACCAGTGAGTGAGAGACAGAGAGAGTGAGAGAGAGGAAGAGGGAGAGAAAGAGTGAGAGCAACTCATTTGAAAACGATTTAAGTCCTTTCAACCGATCCCTTGCCAGCATACAACTCCCTCTCTCCACCCTCTGTTGCAACTTTTGCGTAGTAATCAACATGAAATGACATTTCAGTTATGTTGAGGCGCGCGCTGTCCTTTTGCCGCTGACTGTTACTGATGCTGCTGAGGCAAGGTGTTTCATTTCACATATCACAACAAGAGGAACAACTTGTTTCTGTCTGTCAATGTGTTGTCCTGTCTCTTGCCTGTTGGCTGTATTGCAAAGCTGCTGTTGCTGCTGCCTACTGTTTAACCTCGCATACACATTAACATGTTCTATGTGTCTTTCGTTTGTCGTGTGTCCTGTGCAACTGCTTGTTGCCACCACCACTGCTGCTGCTGCTTGCTGCTTGCTGTTGCCGCCTGGTTGTCATTGTCAACGCAAATCTGTTTTGATTTTAATCCTGCTTATGCGCTCGGCTCAGCAGCAGCAGCAGCAGTAGCTCGTCTCGACTCCCAACTCGACTTGCTGCATGCCATTGGACCTGCGGGGCATGCAACTAACCTACATGCCACATACAGTATATATACTCGTAGTATATCTCTTACTGCTTACTTGCTGCTGTACTCTACTGTCAGATTTTCATTGTTGTGCAGCGATCCATGCAGCTTGTTGTTGAACATAAATCCGCTGATGTTGTTGTTCTGCTTGCAGCTTCCGTTCATCATGATGTTGATAATGATTATGCGCCTTAAGTGCCGAAATCAATGCACACAAATGGCCAAATTACATGGTCAACGGGGGGTTAATCTTGAGCTAAGAGTGAGAGAGACAGAAAGATGGAGATGGAGGGAAGTTAGTGAAGTTTTGCAAGTGTTGCTGAATGTTGTTTTGTTTATTAATCAATTGAGTTTTTATTTTTTTTTTTTTTGCCCTTTTCCCATTGCTGTGAAATGCTGCACGTGAAGAAAAATCCTATGAAAATAAAAATAAGTAAATCTTTTTTTTTTCTTCTTTTTTTTTTTTAAAAAAATTGGAAACAGAAAATAAAATGCAGAAAGAGAGACAGACAGAGTTGTGACAGAAACTTAGTTTAAGTAGCGTGTGCATTTGACACTTGTTAAAATATTTGCGCCTGTCTGAAACACATTCTTCTTCTCGTTGGCAACACTTGAGGTCCTGCTTCCTTTGCGCTTTGCTGTTGTCCTCACGGGGTTGTTCAACGTTCTCGTCTCGTCGACTGTGTGTCGCGTATTTAGCGAACGTGTTTTCACAACTAACAAGGATGTTAATTTTGTTGTTGTTGTTGTTGTTGTTACTGTTGTTGCTCTTGTTGCACGTCGTCCTTTTGTGTGTGTGTGTGACAGAGCACTATTTTTATTTTTATTTTTATTTTCATTTGGAAGCTTTTTGCGCACCAAATGCCTTTTCACACCCAGCCAAAATGCTCATGTGTCCTATGTGTGTCCAGGGTCTCGTATTTTATTTTTATACACTTACCACATGCACATTTAAACGGTTCCATTAACTTTTACAAGAAGAAGACAGAGTTAGGCGAGATATAGACAGAAGATATAGACAGAAGATATAGAAGATATAGACAGAAAACGGTCAAAAATAATAAAATAAAAATAATGAAATAATAAAATAAAAATAATAAAAATAATAAAATGAAAATAATAAAAATAATAAAATAAAAATAATAAAAATAATAAAATAAGAATAATAATAATAATATTAAAATTAAATAAAAAAATATTTAGGAATTTAAAAAAATTAAAATTAAACAAAAAAAAAAATAATAATCAAAATAATTAAAATTTGATAATGATATGTTCAAAAAAATAAATACAAAAAAAAAAATAAATAAAAATTAATTTTAATTTTTTAAAAACGTAAAAATTAAAAAAAAAATTATTTTTTATTTAAAACGTAAAAATTAAAAAAAAAAATTATTTTGTAATAATGAAAGACAATCATAATTTTAAAAATTATTTAAATGTTAAAAATGGGAAGAAAAATTATTTTTGAATTTTATTTAAAACTTTTCAATATTATTTAATATTTAAAAATTTTATTTAATATTTTAAAATGATTTTTTTTTAATATTTAAAAATTTGTATTTAATATAGAAAATTTTTATTTCATATTTTGAAATAATTTTTAATACTATAAAATTAATATATATATTCTTATAATGTTTAAAAATAATAATTAATTAAATTAATAATTAATTTATAAATTACATGCAATTGTAATCGACTGTAGAGTATCTGAAATTCGCTAAACTCATTATAGCATATAATTTTTTTTTTTTGCTCGTATTTTATTTTTATTTTGTCGCCATAGTTGACGACGTCGTCGTTGTCGTTGTCATTGTAGCTGCTACTGCTGCTGACTGCGGCTTCTGTTGCTGTTTATTTTACGGGCAGTGACGATTATGTGGCTGCCGCCGGAATGTGGCAGCAGGCAATGTGGCGGAATATATATGTGGCCAAGGCGAAAAGGGAATAACGTTGAAGAGATATGCCATAAGAGGTGGCGTATGCCGAGGGGGGTGGAGCAGGGGGCGCGGGGTAACTAAAGGCACAGTGGGAGAATATAGAAAGGAATATGAAGAGTTTGAGGAAACCTCAGCTACATCCGATACTTGTCGTCGTTGGCCATTTTGTGTGTTTGGATTGATGCGCCCCGGCGAGGCGAACTAAATACTTTGCACAAGCGACTGTCCATACACACACACACACAGAGAGAGAGAGAGAGAGAGAGAAGACAAGAGAATGAGTACGGACGACACATGACAAACGATGACAGGCCAAGGGCTATGATGGTCAGTAGTGGGAGGCATGAGGATGCTGGGTGTGTGTGTGTGGATGAATTCAAGTCTGCTGTTGACTGGGTAAAAGCATCCTTCAGTGAGCTTTGTGCTTGTTGGTTTAAGAAAATTATTAAGGATATTTTTGTGGTGCTGATGAGTTTGCCGAGTACTTTTTTTTTCGGTGCGGAGCCCAGGACAGTTGACTGACCAAAAGCAAGCAGCGACCCAAGCAAACATGTGTGCGGGTGTTTATGCTACTATATGAATGCTTGTGTGATGAAGTGTGCGAATGTTTGTGTGTTTGTGTTGGGTTAAGTGTGCAACCAGCGTAGCAAAAGTGAGAAAGAGAGAGAGAGAGTGCACAAATAGCAAAACAGGAAGCTCAAGTATGTTTACAGTTGACAACGCCAGAGCGACAGTTTCGAATCCATAGTCCAACATTTCACTTCTCCCGAACTCTCGTACTCCTGCATTACGCTTACCCTTTGCAATACTTGTACGCGAACCCAATCGCAATACCAATCGCACTGTGTGTGTGTTTCTCCATTTTCACATTTTGGAGTCGCATCCCAGTCACGTAGTTTGTAGCTAGCGGTCGCTTTTGTTTGTCTCTTCCATGTCCAAGTAGCGCTTGCTTAAGCTATCTCTTTCTCTTTCTCTTTGTTTGTGTATCTGTGTCTGTGTGTGGGCGAGTTTGAGTAATGGACGCTTTTATTTGAGCTCCACATGCGCACATAGGCAGCCCCACACTCCATCTGCTCTCTCTGCTCTCATACCTTCAGCTACCCAAAATGTCTTTCTACTGTTGTTGCAGGCTCTTTGTGTCAAAAGGGGTCAAATGCTATAACTCTATTGTTGTTGTTGTTGTTGTCGGCCATATTTGTGTTTGCTTTGGCAACGTTTTTGGCTTCATTATTATTTCGTTTCATGGCGTATCAATCACTCATATAAGTTCTATATATATATATAGTATATATATTTCTATGTACTCTCTATATAGAGTTGAGTCTAGAATGTAGTAGCACAGCATCTCGCTCGCATCCTAAGAGGTTAACATAATCGAAGCATTGCTATCATTGTGGCATGAGTTTCGATTGTTTGTTGAATTCAGGCACTTTAAGCGAAACACACATAGCAAAAAGAAAAGTGTCATATCGGAACTTGTATGCGCTTCTTCTAGTCGATAAACGATAGCTTGTAGAAAACTATTGAAATTTATGAAAACTAAAAATTAAAATTATTTTTCATATTTTTATTTTTTAGTTTAATTTGTAATAATTATTTTTATAATAAGAAAAACTAGTAAATTTTTTTCATAACAATTTTGATCATTTTTACTATCGATATATCGATATTTTTACGATTGACAAAATTATCCTGTACTATTCATATATTAATTCTGGTTGCTTGTGACTGTATATTCTTTCACAACAGTTTCGATAGTTTTTTACTATCGGTATATCGATATTTTTACTAGCGACAAAATAATTCTGGACTATTTTTATATAAAAATTTTAATTGCTATGACTGTATATTCTTTCACAACATTTTCGATAACTTTTATTATCGATACATCGATATTTTTACTAATGACAGAATAATCCTGAACTATTCATGTAGTAAAATTTTAGCTATTGTGACTGTATATTCTTTCACAACATTTTCGATAATTTTTACTATCGATATATCGATATTTTTACGAATGACAGAATAATTCTGAATTATTTATGTAGTAATATTTAAGCTATTGTGACTGTATATTCTTTCACAACATTTTCGATAGTTTTTTACTATCGATATATCGATAATTGTACTAATGAAAAGTATCGTGGACTATACATATAATAAAATTTTTATTTTTTAAACTGTATATTTTTTCAAAATATTTTCGATAGAATTTACTATCGATATATCGATATTTTTACGAATGACGAATAATCCTGGACTATTCATATATTACAATTTTTACTATTGATATATCGATATTTACACTAATGACAGAATAATCCTGAACTATTCATGTAATAATATTTTAGCTATTGTGACTGTATATTCTTTCACAACATTTTCCATAGTTTTTTACTATCGATATATCGATAATTGTACTAATGAAAAGTATCGTAGACTATACATATAATATAATTTTAGTTGTCACGACGGTATAATATTTCACAATGTTTTCGATAGAATTTACTATCGCTATATCGATAATTTTATAAGTGAAATATATTGTAAAATATAACTTTCCTTTTTTGTCGATAGTTTATGCTACCAACATTGCTTCAATAATTTTCATCAACAATTATTGATAAACCTTTGATGAGAATAATCATAATTACACTTTGAACATATCGATAATCGATAGTTTTGCTTGTCACAAAAGGAAGATAAGAACTAATAATACTCTAAGCATAAAGTGTATATAGAACAATTTTTTGTTTTTTTTTTCTGTTTTTGTATGCGATTCATTTATATTGTACACAAAAACTGAAGAGTGTCGAGGAGTGCAAATCAACAATTGCTTCATACTTGTAATTGATGACAATGTTGATGATGATAATGATTATGATGTGGAATGATATTGATATTGATGTTAATGTTAATGTTGATGATGATTTGTTTACCTTTTGTGTTGTTACCCCATTTATTATGATAAATCACGAATTTAGGGTAAAGACACACTCGATAATTTTCAATGCTTGCATTTGATATTTTTAGTGTTTGTAATCAACGAACTCTAATTGAATGCGAAACATGTGATGATCTGATGCATTGAGAGAGGAGTAAAATATTTGTACAACATAGAATTATCCATTCTTTCTTTCTCTTTCTCTCTCTCTTTATTTCTCTTTCACACAAACACACAAAACTTTGATTATTTTCTGAGCTGCTCAATGCATGCAATGTCACAAACATACACACACACACTGAGAATCAGAGAAACAGAATCAGACACAGCTGAAGTACTGAGTCCTGGGTGCTGGCTGCTGGCTGTTGGCATTATCCTTGCTTTCTATTATTTGCTTACAAAACATTTAGCAACATTTTATGCGACTACGTTGAGAACTAATCGTTTTTGCACATCGTTTGAGCACATTTAATGCCAAACGCGTGTCGCTCATTAACATATGAAAAGATTTCTCTATACATAATAAGATTTCAATATATAAATAAAAAAAAAAAGATTATTTAACAATCTCTCAAATTTATGTTGAAAAAAGGGAAGAAAAATAAATAGAAAAAAAATTCGAGTAAAAAATTGTAAAAAAAATATATTAAAAAAGGTTAAAATATTTATAAAAAAAAAAAAAACGACGTAAAAATTGTTAGAAAAACGCCGAGTAAAAAATGGTAGAAAAATGCCGAGTAAAAATTGGTAGAAAGAAAATAGACTGAAAATTTGTAGAATAAAAAGAGAAAAAATTGGTGAAAAATAATTATTAATATAAAAAAATAAAAAAACCGACAAAAACTTTTAGAAAAATGTGGAGTGAAAATTAGTAGAAGGAAAATTAGTAGAAATTAGTAGAAGAAAAAGACTAAAAATTTGTATAAAAGAAATAAAAGATAACTGAGTGAAAATTTGTAGAATAAGAGGAGAAAAAAAAATGGTAAAAAATTTTATTAGTATAAAAAAAATAAAAAAATTGTTTAGAAAAATGTCGAGTGAAAATTAGTAGAAGAAATAACGATTAAAAATTAAAAAAAAAAATTTTGTAGAAGAAAAAGAGTAAAACAAGTAAAAAAAAACCGACATTTTTTTTTTTTTTTAGAAAAATGTCGAGTAAAAATTAGTAGAAAAAAGTAATGAGTAAAAATTTGTAAAAAAAAAAAATTAAGTAAAATCTGGTAGAAAGAAAAGTGAAAGTGTAGAATAACAAGAATAAAAATTTCTAAAAAATAAAATATTATTAAAAAAAAAGTAGAATAAAAACGAGAAACATTTTTAGTAAAAATCAGTAGAAAAATAATGAGTAAAAATTTGTAAAAAAAAAAGTGAAAATTGGTAGAGAGAAAAGTTGTAGAAAAAAATCTAAATACGTAAAAAAAATTAGTTGAAAATTCTTTTAAAAAAAAAATCGAGTAAAAATTGTAAAAAAAAATATAATAAAAATAAAAAGTAGCTTGTGATTTTGTTGCCAAACCTTCTTTAGCTTGTTATACTATTTATTTTATTCAGTCTCGAACTTCAAAATTTTAAGTCAACATCAAAAAAAAAAAAAAAAAAACAAAAAAAAAATAAATAAAATAAAAAACAACAAAAAAAAAGAAATTCAATAAAATTAAAAAATTATTTTTGTTGTTTACAATTTTATATAATGTATTATTATTATTATTCTTCCATTGCTTTATTATTTACAGCTATGCTGTAATCACGGGACTAGTTGCAATGCTATCGCGTCGCTGTATGAAAGTGCGTGAGTCCATTGAGCAAAATCAAAGCGTTATGTTGAGCCTGCTGACAACATTAGGTTTCCTAACGCGTTTCATTGATGTCTGTCCGCCAGGTAAGATAGAAAAGAAATCTCGCACCTTCTGCAGGTTTTTTTTTCTTAATTGATAATGTTTGCATCCTGTGTTTTGGCTGCTTGCAGGTCCTGCTGATACAACACGTTTACTAAGCACCGCCAAGTCTACAGAGCTCTTCGGTACGGTCTCTATGCTCACCAGTGCCATTGTGCCAATAGGTAAGTTGAAGTCATCCAAAAACAGTAGCCGGATATTTGTTGCAAGGTGCTAATTGTATGCTACCAATATTACTTAGTGCTACTGCTGCTGCAGCGCATCGCTTGCGCTCTACGTGAGTTTTAGATGCGAGCGGAAATTAAATTTTTTTTATCATTTGTTGTGCAACTTGCGCAATGTTGTAAAAACTTATGCAGCATGCATACCCTGCCAATCGTTGGGTATGTTGCCAGTGGCAGCTGCTGGCTGGCAATATTTCATTTTTATAATTTCCAAAACTCCGCTTAGTCTTTTACAGAGTATTTAACTAGTCTATCAATATGCAATATGCCACTAGCACAATATATAATGCACAAAATCCTAACTTCAATATCCGTTTACAGCTTACGTCTTCTTCTTGTTGCATCTTCTCTCATATAAGTTTATCTGCTTCTTTCTCTCTTATTGCAGGTGAATGCATTCCGCCGCGCACGACCGCTCTGGCGGCATCGACTTTTAATCTTTACGTGTCGTTGGCATCGGTGGATGTGAACACTTTTCAGGTGAGTTGTCAGCAGCTTCACAATAAACACACACACACACACACACATACACTATTTCTCTGTTGCCTGCTACTCTTCCCTGCATCCTTCACTGCATCCCTGAAGACTGGACAAAACGTTTAAACAAATCACAAAGTCAACCGTTGAAAATTTCATTAGGTTGACGTTTTGTTTTATTTTTTTTTTAGGTTTTTCAATTTTTGTTGCCTTTTTCTTTGCTTTGCACTTGAGAAGTTTGTCGCACGTGAAATCGCCTGAGAAAATTGAGAAAAACAAATCTCTCTGGCGCAACAACAACAACAACAACAGCAGCAGCAGCGAAGTTGTTAAAAAGTTCTAGATTTATTTTTTGTTTTTTTTTTTTTTCGAATACAGTTTGAAAATGTTTAGGCGAAAAGTTTTGTCGTCGTTTTGCGGATTTTGCGCCATTGAATATTTGGAAGTTGAAATTTGCATATTGTGTGTTAGCTTTTGACAGCAGCTCAGAGGTGTGTGTAGGGGGGAGGCAGAGGCAGAGGCTGAGGCAGAGGCAGTGGCAGAGTCTGAGATGTAGATGATGACATTTGCACAGTTACGACAGCGCGAACGCCAAATGACAAACAACATCAAAATCCATTGAACCGCAATGGCGGCTCTGCTGACATTTTGCTTTAACTGCGACTTGCGTGGCAAATAAATGTAGCAGCAGCAGCCAGCAGTAGGGGGAACCAAGGGTTTTATAGCAAATATTTTGACACTTGGGATGCGCATGTCGACAACGACGACGACTTCTGTGTGTTTCTTGGTAAATTTGAAATTTTGCAGGTGGGCTGATGGCATGTTGTCATGTTGCAAGTTGATTGGCTGATGAAACAGCATATGAAATGATTGACTGACTAAGCAGAGTGACTGATTGACTGAAGGACTGAATGACTGACTGTTTGACTGACTGCTTGACTGATTGTCGAACTGTGATGATTTGCCTTGTCTACATTTCATTTCCTGCCTTGCGTTGTGTCAATATTTGCAGCAAAGCTTCAAGTTGTCTACGCACACGTTGCCGCCCTGCCTGCCTGCTCTTTCTCTTACTCTCCATTTCTTTCTATCTCTTTCTCAATGGTATTTTCTTTCTCTCTTTTTTGGGTTTGCCTGCACTTGACAAACTAATTTGTTGCGCAAACTTTGCCAGGCAGCCATTTCATGGATTAGGCCAAGTTAAGCAAAAACTTGCCAGCCAGTCAGCCAGCCAGCCGCGCGTCTATTTGTTTTAAATTACCACAAAAATAGATAAAGCTTCTCTACCCCTTCCTCTCCCCTCCTCCCCATTTCGCTATGATCTCTCACTTAGCTGCTGCTGCTGTTGAGCAAAAAATATGTATAACTCTGACTGGCAAATAATTTGATTTGGTTTTAATCAGCGAGAGATACACACGCACATCACTATAAACAAACACACAGACACACACATACACACACAGAGATACACACGCACAACCACAGAAGCAGCAGCTCAATTTTCAAGTGCTGCTGCTGCTGCTGCTGCCTGGCAAATATTGACTTTGTAAAATGAAATTTTCAAGTTTAACCCAAGCACAAGGCACAAACGCACACAACGAAACATACACTAAAACACACACAGACACACACACACACTCGTAATACATAAATCCTGCTCTGTGCTCAACGTCCTTTTGGTAGTTTGATTGTTTTTTTTTTTTGAAGGATGCCGCGACGCATTCGCGAGAGGCAATGCTTTTGCTCTTTGAGCCATGCACAAATCCTCGCTCATATCCTGCCTGCTTATTTGCACCCCACCCCCTATCTCATTCTACTCTCTTTATCCTTCTGCCTGCTTGCCTGCTATACCACCAGGCACGTCAATTGTTTGGCTAAATATTTACTTAATACTCGTACAAGTTGCCAGTTTCAGTTTTTTGGTTTTCTACTTTTTTCTCAATTTTTTATTTCATTTGGTTTTTTTTTTCTGGACATTTCTCGTTGTTGTTTTATTCACTGGCCACTGCTGTGCAATTGTTATTTTGCGAGGGTTGTTTAAACTAATACATGCAGAGACAGAGAGAGAGGGTTGCATAATTACTTTGCCACTCAACTTAAGCACACAGCATGTGTAATTAGCATAAAGTAAAATCTTTAATTCTGTTGTCAAAATCAATTCTAAAGAATTTTATATTTATTTCGAATTTTTTTTATATTTAATTAATATGCAAAAAAATAATATACAAAAAATAAAATATAATTATACAAAATAAATAAATGAAAATGAACGAAAATATAAAATTATAAATGAAATTAAATATAAAAAAAAAATTATAAAATATAATTTCAATTTTAATTGGAAAATTTATAAAAAATTGGAAAATTTATAAAAAATTGGAAAATTTATAAAAAATTGGAAATTATATATAAAAAAAAAATTGGAAAATATATAAAAATTTATAGTAAATTCGGAAATTGAAAAATTTATAAATTGGAAAATTTATAAAAAATTGGAAAATTTATAAAAAATTGGAAAATTTATAAAAAATTGGAAAATTTATAAAAAAGTGGAAAATTTATAAAAAAGTGGAAAATTTATAAAAAATTGGAAAATTTATAAAAAATTGGAAAATTTATAAAAAATTGGAAAATTTATAAAAAATTGGAAAATTTATAAAAAATTGGAAAATATATAAAAAATTAGAAATTATATATAAAAAAAATTGGAAAATATATAGTAAATTCCG
This sequence comes from Zaprionus obscuricornis, assembly GCA_037044475.1. Taxonomy (NCBI): domain Eukaryota; kingdom Metazoa; phylum Arthropoda; class Insecta; order Diptera; family Drosophilidae; genus Zaprionus; species Zaprionus obscuricornis. Next base: position 25,651 of record JBAMBR010003077.1, on the reverse strand, counting down.
AAATTGAAAAATTTATAAAAAATTGGAAAATATATAAAAAATTTGAAAATTTATAAAAAATTGGAAAATGGAAATTATAAAAAAAAATTGGAAAATATATAAAAATATTTAGTAAATTCGGAAATTGGAAAATTTATAAAAAATTGGAAAATTTATAACAAATTGAAATTCAAACAAAAAAAAATATAAAATTTATATTATATTTATATTTTTTTTAATATAGGGTATCCTGTAAGTCTCGCAGCTGTCGCTGTGATAATTGATTTGTTACTTCTGTTTTATTTTTTCCTGTTTTATTTTCTAATTTGGCCTTTGCTCTCGCCGCACGGCTGACAATGCAAACAAATTAGAAGCGAGAGCTCGTTGTCTGTCTGTCTGTCGTACATTCGACACAGAGTATTTTCTCGGTCCGTTTCGGTCCTACGGTCCGTTGTGGTCCTGCTGCACTGCGCGCTATACGCTATGCAAATAAATGTATATACCACACACACAAACACACATACAGACAAAATAAATACACACACATATATAGTAATACACAGTACGCACAACAAACAATTGAGCACTTCACTTCCTGCTCTAAACAAGTGCTGGTGCTGTTGCTGTTGCTGTGCCACTCTTTGATATTTGTTTTGACTTAATTAAAACATTTGCACAGTGATTTCACAAACATTTTTGTGTAACTCTTTTTTTTTTTTCTTTCTTTCTTTCCACTGTACAAACTATATTTGGCTGCCAATTAACTTTCCACTTCCTACATTTCTTTTGTTTCTATGTTTTTTTTTTCAGGAGGTACTCTCGGTGGAAGGACCATTATCATTGAAATTGCTGGATGTGATGACTGTTATATTAAACTATAGTGTTAGCCAAACAATTGATGTGAATAGTGGAGAAAGTTCAACAATGTTAATCGATTTGATTGCATCATTGGCATTCTTTAGTGTTAACAATCGTCGGCATCAGGATTTACTTATCTCTGAACAATTTGCGGTGATCTTTAAGAGTTTGGCAAAGCTATCAACACAGTTTAATCCAGTTATTTATCCATTTTTGGTCACCCTATGCTATAATAATGCACCAGCCAGAGAGCTCATATCACGTGATTTTGATCTAGGGGTAAGTTTTTTTTTTTACCTATTGTTTCATAGGCTCTGCATGATTTTTCTTATGAGATACGTTTCTTTTTTTCTTATTCGTTTTCTTTTGCAGTTTCTCGATGAATATAGCAAATCTGATGCTGCAAAACGTAATCGTTTAATTCAAATGATGTACAACAATAACAATGGCAGCAGCGGCAACAACAATAGCAGCAGCAACGGCAGCAATAATATTAGCAACAGCAACCATAATAACAATAACAGCAGTAACAGCAGCAGCAGCAGCAACAACAGCAATAATAACAACAACAACAGCAACACTAAAAATGACAATAACAACACTAACATCTGATGATAAAGCTCTATAATTCTCTCTTCGTAATTCTCTCTCTCCATATATTAAGCTCTATCTATGTAACTGACGTCGCTGCCATCGTCGCTGCCGCTGCCGCCGCCTGTATGTGCGTGTATATCGTTGCTCTTTCGCTAGCGTGACGCTTCTGTGTGATATTATTTTCCAAGAAAATTCAAAAAAACAAAGTAGAAATCAAGGGCGTAAAAAAAGGAAAGCAAAAAAAAAAAATACGAAAGAAAAAAAAAATTCCAAAACATTCGCTTTAAAAATGAAAGCACAAAGAAAACAAAATATGAATATTTTTACACAAAATACTTTATAATAATCAATTTGAGAAAAACACACATATATATATATATATATATATATATATATATAAAAATATATGTAATGTAGTAGTAACACTTTTAACAACACATATTCACATTCACATTCACATTCGCACACTCATAACATGCATACTGTAATACAAGCTTATACACTCAAATGACAAAACAGAAACATTCGAAGTTTTAAAACAACAACAACACCTTAAACAACGGCAAATAAAACATAAAAAAAAAATAAACTCGCATAGTTTTATAGTAAAAATATTTGAAATTAATCATATATATATATATAAATCGTCATATCGTAATTTATTTTGTAGTTTTTCTTATATATACATATATACATATATATATATATATTCAAAGTATTAACACATTCATCATGTTTGATATATATATCATCTCAATCTCAATACATTACTCACCACGCGTATATAAAAATACGAAAAAAAAAAATATCTCATTTTATATTTTTTCATATATTTCAATTTTTGAAGTATTTTTTTTTTCATCTCTCACATATAATTAAATTATTTATTATTTTTTTTTAACTATTTTACTACTAATAGTAGCTACTATTTTGACAGGCATGCTAACGAATTTAGTTTATTTTCTTTTTATTATTATTAAAAACAAAAGACAATTTTTTTTCTGTCCAATCAATTATTATTAATAATATAATAAAGATATATGAAAATAATTTTTAAATTGACTTTTTCATTGTTTTTATTTTGCATTAACGAAAGATTAAGAAAGTTTCTTTAATAGTTTGGTTTGATGTGGGGTTTATATATGAGAATGCCTGAAGGATTTTGGAATACTTCTCATTGTTTAGAGATATAATATGAATATTGCTTGAAGGATTTGGGAACATGAATTGTGTTTGGATAACTTCTAGCAATTTGTAAGGCTAGAAGGGCTAGGAGACGAAGTTTGCTGAACATCACATATGAAAATGCCTGAAATGCCTTTGGGATACTTCTCATTTTTTAGAGTTATAATTAATTTGACAAGCTGCAAGTTTTTTTAGAAGTTGAAAATCCCATAAAGTATATATGTGTTTGTTCAGTATAAATCAGCATTTTATTCTATTATTAAAATGTTTGCATAAATTGTGAATAATTGCTGCTGGAAATATACAAATATATTGTTGCCATAGGATGATTTATGGCTCTCCTGCATTTCGTCATTGTATGTATAAATATTTTATTTGTGCAGCTAGGCGTTGGAAACTTACTGAATAATAGCTGCATATAGATTTAGACGTTTCTGCCAAGTTTTATGCAAGTTAAATCCTATTGCCATCATATGTCCGATAAGTTTAAAATAAAATTTCCCTGTGATGTTTCATACTGAAATAGTATAAAATCAAATACAATTGTTTTCTTATTCAACTTTATTAATGTATCTTAATTATAATTAATAGTTTTTCAAATAAATCACTAACTATATTTAGTTGGGGGGCAGGGGAACAGCTAAAAATAATTTATAAAATATACACATAAAAATAAATCAAAGAAAAGTTTAAAATAAATCAAGTTTAATTGCAGTTGAAAATTCAAAAAATATTTAGTAAAAATTCTTAGCTGAAATTTAAGTCTAAATAGTTCAAGACGTCGGGTTAAAGAAACTTAATGAAACCCAAAGCAACGTGTAAAGATTTGTTAGTCGCGAACTGAAGCTCAACTGAAATCCACTTAAACAAATAAGTAAATACTTATACTGAGATTGAGATTTATACTTATATATTTAACATCTGTTTAAATCCCAATGTGTCTCGCAACAATCTCCAGCTAGTCCAAGGTAAACAATCCATCTTATATATATATATACTGGATATACTATATATATATTTATATTTGTTTTTTGTTGTTGTTGTATTTCAACCTGTGCTACGTTGTGTTATTTACGTTTGAAGTGTTGCAAACAATGGGGCAAGGCACTGTTTGCAATTTCTTTTGGGGCACACAAATTAAAAACGACAATAATAATGTGCCTAGCAATTTGTGGGCGTGTCCAGAGGGGTTGCCATAGCGAACAAAACAAAGTGACAGTATGAGCAGAAAGAGAGAGAGAGAGAGACTGAGAGAGAGAGAATAAAACTCATCAGACGACAGTTCTTGTGTCTCGATTCGAGACAGCGTGTAGCGTCTTTTGTTTTGTATGTGTGTCTCTCTTTCTCTGTGTGTGTGCGTTTTGATGGCAGGATAATGGGCAGTGGGCGTTTGTCGTGGGCGTGAGCGTGTGCGTTGAGCTGTCCATTGTCTCATTGTCCACATCGTTGCACCTAGCCTGAATTATGTCACATGATGAGCAAGAGAAGGGCAGACAAAAGAGTGAAGAAGTTGTAGAAGAACACATTTGGCATGAGGTTCAACAACGACAAAACGGAAAACATCTAATTTCTTTGGACATTGTACGTGTGGGTTTTTTAATGCTGCCATATGCACAACCCCCTGCTGAGGGGGTTGACAAATTCACAAAAAAAAAAAGAAGAAAAAAAAAGAAGAATCTGAAAAAATAAAAATCATTCTCAGCCTACAGCCAAGTACTCAGTGCCAAGAGAGTAAATTGAAAGGCGGCATAGAATAATAAGAATAATAATAATAAAACAAGTGAAAGGCCTCAAGAATACAAAACACACACAGAGAGAGAGAGAGAGAGACAGAGAGAAGAAAAAAATATACGTAACTCTCTGGTGACAGATTGAAATCACTCAACTTGAAATGAAATGCGACAGCGTTGAACAGTTGCACAGTTGCACAATCAAACATCGCACTGGTAATCGCAATTCACAATCGCAATATGCGAGCAGGCAACGCGCAACAATTGAAAAAAAAAATTGGTGGTTGGGCATATGCCCAATGCCAAGTGTTATGTAACACGAGCAGTTCAAGCAGCTAATAGCATTTCTATGATTTTTCTTTTTTATTGTTATCTGATTTAATTTTTATGCTGAAATTTTTGAGGTGGAAATGTCAAGAGTCAAAGTAGTGGCAAAGAACACACTAATTAGTTCAGTGGCAAAGAAAAAAAAATTTTGCATTTTATTTTTTAAATAGCTCAGAGATATGATCAGAATTATTGCTGTTCTTTAATTTTTTATTAAATAAATATATGTATAAAATAAATATATAAATATAAAATGAAATAAAATAAATATATAAAATAAAATAAATATATAAAATAAAATAAATATATAAAATAAAATAAATATATAAAATAAAATAAATATATAAAATAAAATAAATATATAAAATAAAATAAATATATAAAATAAAATAATTATATAAAATAAAATAAATATATAAATATATCATATAAATAAAAAAATTTCTATTATAACAAAGAATTTAAAATAAAAATTGCAAACAAAAAAATGCAGATCATGCAGATCAGTCAAGAGTCAAACATGCAAGAATTAACGAATTTTTACTATGAAATACCAGGTGAACAGAAGCTAGCAGCAAGCAGCTGCATAAATTCAAATGTTCGAAAAGTAAAGCATACTTTTAGTATGTTATCGAATTTAATATGCTGATCATATTTCTCTTAATTTACACTACGTTGTTCATGGAGCTACAAGTGCAGCTACTTGCTGACAGCTTCTGTTCGCCTAGTATTTCATGCAGAAAATTCGTTGATTTTGACATTTTTGGCTCTTGGCTTTGGCATGATCTGCATTTTTCTTCCTGTCGAAGATAACTTTGCTTTCTTGTTTATACATTTTTTTTTTAATTTTTTATTATTCTATTTTTTTCTTTATTTTTATAATATTTTAGGATAATTTTTATAATTTTTTATTTTTTTTTTTACAATTATATATAATTAATTATGCTTCCTTGTTTAAACTTTTTTTAATTTTGTTATAAATATATATTGCAGGATAAATATAATTTTTCATTTTTCTTTTTACATTTGCAATTTTTTATTTAAAAAATTTAATTAATAAATAAATATAAATAATTTTTATAAATATATATTTTTTAATTTTTATAATATTTAAAGATTAAAAATAATTTTTTAATTTTTTTACATTTTCAACTTTTTATTTAAAAAATGTAATTAATAAATAAATATAAATAATTTTTATAAATATATTTTTTTTTCAATTTTTATAATATTTTAGGATAAAAAATAATTAATTTTATTTTTTTTTTACATTTTCAACTTTTTATTTAAAAATTTATTTAATAAATAAATATAAATAATTTTTATAAATATATATATTTTTTTAATTTTTATTATATTTTACGATTAAAAATAATTAATTTTTTTTTTTTTTTACATTTTCAACTTTTTATTTAAAAAATGTAATTAATAATTAAATATTTATAATTTTTATAAATATATATTTTTTTTAATTTTTATAATATTTTAGGATTAAAAATAATTTTTTATTTTTTTTTTTTCAACTTTTTATTTAATAATTTTGCTTTCTTGTTTAATTTTTTTTTTTTAAATGTTCATAAAATATTTATAAAATATAAAAATAATTAATTTTAAAATTATTTATAAAATTTTCAGTTTTTGTAATGAAAATAATTTTTTTTTAAATATATATAAAATTGCAAAAACATGAAAATCAGTAAAAAAAAAAATAGAGTATAAATTTGTACGTTATCGTCGATAAAAATAATCAAACATATTTTTAGCCTATTTTGTTTGTACATTATTATTTTATTTTTTTTTTTAATTTGAAGCTGAAAATCAATGAACAAATTGGTGTTAGCAGAAGCCAAGTGCTTGACGGGTTTGACTTTGTCAATGGAATGAGAATTGACTGACTTTTGGTTAAAGGAAGGAAGGGAAAATTAGTAAAGTAGATGGAGTATAAAGTACTATATATAAATATAGAGAAGAACTTTTTTATTTATTGTGGGGGAGGGGAAATAGGGAAGGGAAGTAGGCAAATGACACGAAGGACAGTGGAAGAGAACAACCCTTTGGCAGCAAGTCATAATTGTTCTGTAGATATGGTCGATGGATTCAAGTACTAATTGTTCTATATACAAAATGTGAAAATAAATGTAGAGTAAGGACAAAGAGAGAGAGAGAGAGAGAGAATAAAGAAGCGAATGACTAAGCAGGCGACAGTTAAGCGAGAAAAAGTCAATATATCACAAAATACCAATTTTGGTCGCATTTGCTTGGTTAGCTTCTCAATCAAAATTATGACAATATAGACAATAACAGCAACAACAACAGCAACACGATATGGCATGTTGCAACTACAACAAGAGCAACTACCCCTTGGGGAGCTGCGTTTTGTGTAGATTAGTTAAGCGTAGGCGAATGCCAATTAAAATGAAAAAGTGCCAGTAACATTGCGTGCAATATGCGCATAATGTTTCAGCTTTACGAGTATATTCCGGTCACTACTACAACCATTTGGAGGCGTGCCTAAAGGGGGGTGGTGAAGGGGAGGGAATGGGGCCCCAGGCGTGACTGACAAACAAAAAGACAAAAGTGAAGTTTGGGTTTGGTCATGTCCAGCTTTAAGCCAGAAAGTTAATTGCAACTTAAAGAGCAACCTGAATAAACTGATTTTTTTTTTCAGGTGTGGCCCCAAAAAGCAACAGTAACAACAACAACAACAACAAATGCAGCAAGCAGAGAGTTAGGCAAACAAATTTTGAAAAATTTCGCGCCTTTTCCGCAGACCTAAAAAAGGGAAACCTAGAAAGAAAAAAAGAAATGTTATGTTGTTGACCATAGCAAAAGTCGAACAACAAAATGCGGCAGTGTCCCTGTGAGAGTTTGCGCCTTTTGCTCAGTGTTGCTAAACGAATTGTTAGATACACTATAATATTTTTGCAGATATGAATGAATGAATGAATTTAATGAATAATTGAATGAATCAGTGAGTAAATAAATTAATAAGTGAAAGTGTAAATTAATGAATGATTGAATGCGTAAATAAATGAATGAATGCATCAATGAATAAGTGAATAAATGAATGAACAAAAAAAAATAAATAAATGAGTAAATGAATAAATGAACGAATAATTGAATGAACCAATGAATGAATAAAAAATGTAAATAACAAATTAGTGAGTAAATGAATGAAAAAAACAAATTAATAAAAGATTAAATGAATGAATGATATAATGATTGAATAAATAATGAATAAGAACGAATGAGTAAATGAATGAATGCGGGAATGAATAAGTTAAAAAATGAATGAACGAATAACACAAAAATAAGTAAATGAATAAATAATTGAATGAATAAATGAATGAATAAAGAAATGAATGAATTAATAAATGAATGAATGAATGAATTAATGAATAATAAATAAATGAATGAATGAATAAATAAATGAATGAATGAATGAATAAATGAACGAATGAATGAATGAATGAATGAATGAATATATGAATGAATGAATAAATGAATGAATGAATAAATGAATGAATGAATAAATAAATGAATGAGTGAATGAATATATGAATGAATGAATAAATGAATGAATGAATAAATGAATGAGTGAATTAATATATAAATGAATGAAAGAATGAGTATATGAATGAATCACAATATGAATGAATAAATAAATGAATGAATGAATGAGTAAATGAATGAATAAATGAATGAATAAATGAATGATTAAATGAATGAATAAATGAATGAATGAATGAAGAAATTATGAATGAATAAATGAATGAGTTTTTTAAAAAATGTATTTATTTATTAAGTGCTGAACCCATACATTCAATATTAGTATCTTAACAACGAAATGAATGAGTGAATGAATAAGTGGCTGAATGAATGATTAAGTGAATGAATAAATAACAAAAAAAAATGTAACTTTGTTAATGAATAAATGAATGAACCAACCAATGAATGAATAAATGAATGAACAAATGAATAAAAAATAAATGAATAAGTGAAATGAACAAATGAATGAATAAATTAATAAATGAGTAAATGAATGAATAAACACATCTATATAAATAAATAAATAAATGAATAAATGTATAAATAAATGAGTGAATGAATGAATGAATAAACAAATGAATGTTTAAATAAATAAATGAATGATAAACTAAATAAATTTTCATATGCTGAAATTAAATCTTTCAAATTGAATTCGAATTTTTATAATTTACGAAATAGAAATGATAAAAAAAAAAGGAAACGTTATAAACATAATTGTTTTAAGCTTTAGCTTGTTATCTAAGTGAATCAGACGTTTCGATCATATAAATTTTTATATATATATTTTTATATATATATGCATATGTATGTGTATGTGTATATATGTATATATAGTAACTGACATATTGCTATAATTGCTATAATCTTTTGTCAAAGTTAATATGCTCGCTGCAAGGACATTACAAAAAAAAAAAAGGGAAAGTTGTCGGTTCATTTGAACGTTGCTTTTTTTTCCGCTTCAGGATGGTTCTATAGACTAGATAGAGCGTCTCTCTGTATGTGTGAGTGTGCTGAACTTCCGGACAGGATACGCTTCTAATTTGTTTACAAGCGTCGACGGCTGTTGACGTGCTCGGCGCACATTATGCGCGATGCACGGCCAACGATAAGCAGCTGGACAGGATAGGACAAGTATGGACAGGACAGTGCAGAACATAAGCTCTACTAAGGGTGAACTACATATATGACAAGAGACGGAGATAGAAAGAGAGTGAAAGAGAGAGCAGAGGGTAGAGGCAAGTGACTTGATGACTTAGTGACTTTGTGACGTTTTGGGTTTCCGTATACTGATTGCGTGTATGTGTGTCTGTGTGTGTGTGTTGTGGGCGCATGTTACGTTGATGACCTTACGATGACACCCAACTGATTATAAAGAAATACTCGTATACTCATATCCTTAGGTTTTTTTTTTATTTTTTTTTATTTTGTTTAGTGTGTAGATTGCGTGTACGCCTCAAATTCAGCGGAAATGTTTTGCAGCAAACGTTAAATTATGTAACTAACACACGACGATAAAGAAACTGCCCAAAACAGACTAGACTGGGACTGGGAAAATGTTGACTGGCTAAGAAATAGCAGTAACTAAAATTGTTGGCTCTTTGGTTTCTCTAGTTTCTGGTTGCTGGTTTACTGCTTTGCTGGCATTGCCTTGCCTGCTGCTGTTGCTGCTGTTTGTCTAACGTCCTGCTGCTGCTGCTGCTGTTGAGCCCATTGAAAATCAGCGAACCGCAGTGGACTAAGCTGCTGTCCATGTTCATGTTGAAGTCCTTAAGCGGCTTTACTCAATGCAAGCGTTGCTCATTTGCACGTAAGGCGCAGGCAGCGAAGCGTCAAGGCTTAACCAGGACGTAAAATGGGACAACAGGACATACGGACAATATAGACTAAAAACTACAGAAACAGCGTACAGTGTGAAGAGTAAAGAGAGAGAGAGAGAGAGAGAGAGAGAGTGTTAAGAGTCAAGAGTAGAGTGTGTAAAAGCGTATAGAGAATAAAGTACGAACTGCGTATCATGACGATGTGCAACTATTTTGTGCCCAACCATTCGCGGGGCTTTGCTTTCAGCTGCAAATTTATGGCCACATAAATAACACAACAGAGAAAACCAGTGGCAGCCACAGAGCCACAGTAGAGCTCACAGCTACGACTAACAGCAGCGGCAAAAAGCAACAGCAAACCAGCAACCAGCAACTGAAACTGAAACAACAACAAGAACAACAACAACAATAATGCCAACAACTGTAGAAAAATTTATATGCAGAGCAAGTATACGAAGTTTGAAATGCACTGCAGAAAGCGTAAAATATTAAATAAAAAAATTGTAAAATTGAACAAAAAAATTTTAGTAAATATTAAAAGAATTTTAAAGTTGAAAATATTACAAAGAATATTAGAAAATTTATTTTCTTAATATTAATTTATATTTATTTATATTTATTTATATTTATTTATATTTATTTATATTTATTTATATTTATTTATATTTATTTATATTTATTTATATTTATTTATATTTATTTATATTTATTTATATTTATTTATATTTATTTATATTTATTTATATTTATTTATATTTATTTATATTTATTTATATTTATTTATATTTATTTATATTTATTTATATTTATTTATATTTATTTATATTTATTTATATTTATTTATATTTATTTATATTTATTTATATTTATTTATATTTATTTATATTTATTTATATTTATTTATATTTATTTATATTTATTTATATTTATTTATATTTATTTATATTTATTTATATTTATTTATATTTATTTATATTTATTTATATTTATTTATATTTATTTATATTTATTTATATTTATTTATATTTATTTATATTTATTTATATTTATTTATATTTATTTATATTTATTTATATTTATTTATATTTATTTATATTTATTTATATTTATTTATATTTATTTATATTTATTTATATTTATTTATATTTATTTATATTTATTTTATATTTATTTAATTTTCGACTTGCACTTTGTTTATAAATTTTTCAAATTTAAATATTAATATTTTATGCTCTGAAAATTCTTTTCTTTTTGAAATATTTGCAAGTTGCACATTATAGTCGACATAGCTGAAGGTGTTTGTAGTGTATTTTAGTCGTAAAAAACCTGATGCCATTTCTTTATTTCATATGCATATTTATAGCTTAAATAAATAACAAATAATATGGCTATAAATTTGGGCACGCTCTTTGTTTTAATAACAACTAGTCAGAACTGAATTGAACAGTAGAAGATAGAAGAGGAGATCGAGAGAGAGAGTGAAAGAGAGACTGTGTGACAATGTGACAGTACAACAGTCAGAGTAGGAGAACAGAGTGACTAAGGTGTTCATTTGTTCATTCGAAAGATATTAAATATGCATAAATAACTAGTCACAATAAAGGTTAATCGAGCATGCATAACTTGCTAGATACTCTGTAAAATAATTATAAAGTGATGTAAGGTAAGTTTTAGTATTGTGATTATAGATCTTTGGTATTTGCTAATAGTTGTAAAGTTTATAGAAGATTTGTATAAACTATTTAAAAAAATTTCTCAGATTTCGCTGAAAAATATTTAATTTTATTTATGCATTTTATTTATATTTATATTTATTTTATTTATATATATTTTATTTATATTTATTTCATTTATTTTTATTTTTTTTATTCATGTTTAATTAATTTATATTTATTTTTATTTTATTTATATTTATTATATACATTTAATATATTTATATTTATTTCATTTAAATTTATTTTATTTTTATTTATATTTATTTTATTTATATTTATTTTATTTATATTTATTTTATTTATATTTATTTTCTTTATATATATTTTATTTATATTTATTTATTTTTATTTTTTTTATATTCATGTTTAATTAATTTCTATTTTTTTTAATTTTATTTATATTTATTATATACATTTATTATATTTATTTATATTTATATTTATATTTATTTAAATTTATTTTATTTTTATTTATATTTATTTTATTTTTTTTATCTATTTATGGTATAAATATTTATATTTATTTTATTTATTTTTATTTATATTTATATTTATATTTATTTTTTTTATTTATTTTTATTTATATTTATTTTATTTTATTTATTTTTATTTATATTTATTTTATTTAAATTTATTTCATTTATATTTATTTATTTTATTTACATTTATTTATTTTATTTACATTTATTTTATTTATAATCATTTAATTTTTTTATTTTATATTTTTAATTTTTTTTCACACTAAAAATTTTTTAAAACATTTTTAATTTTCTGTTTAAAATATAGCATAAAAAAAATAATTTAAATTAATTTTTTTTCAAATAATTTGGATATTTAATAATTCAATATTAATTTTAATTTTTAAAATATTAATAATTTTTACATACATTTAATTTTCTTAACATTATCATACCCAAAATATTCAATGCTTAAACATACGCAGGGTATGTGAAATTAACTCGACAAAATGCTATAACAAAATGTTTGCCAATGCCAAAAAGAACAAAACTAACTAACAAAACGTTTGCCAGCTCCACAACAGACTATAGATCAGTTTCTCTATCTGTTTCTGTTTCATTTGTAGAGGAGTTACGGTTGGTTAGGGAGCTTCGAGGGGGAGGGGGGGTGGTGCTTGTTTAAGGGGATTTTCTACGCATAAATCAATGCCATGTGGTCTCTGGTTTTGTGCTCTGGTTTTTGTTTTTTTTTGGTTTTTTTTCTGCTGGCTAAAGTTTTATCTATGAAACAAATTGTTGGAACGATAAGAAGATACGATAAGCGTTTACGTGTTGTTGCATAGCAGCATGCCGCAAAATTTGTTGTAACAATATATTTATTGTCAAGTCATGCACTCAATGAATTTTGCAGTTGAATTAAAGCCATGTAAGTGGTTAATTAAACGCGTTGCCCAAGCAAGATAACAAAATTAACCAAAAAAAAAAAAATAAATAAATAAAAATAAATAAAATATAAATATAAACAGACAAAAAAATTATAGCATATGTTTTAGCGTCTCTTCCGCTGACGCTTCCCTTCGCTGTAGATGAAAAGTTGATAAGATATGCACTGTTGATAGAGCAGAGAAAGAGATGGAGAAAGAGAGAAGGAGATGAAAAGGGACAAAAATTGTTATTCATTTCGATTCACAGTCCAACAAAATGCATCATCAAATATTTAAATATTTTTCTCAACATTTTTCTTTAACATTTTCATTTTCATATTTTTATTACATATGTAAAATATATACATACGTGTGTGTGTGTGTGTTTTTGTGTTTTTTTTTACCTCAAGCGTTGACAGCTTTTTGTTGTTCACAATTGCAAAAAACGAAGCAAAAGCCATAAGAATCGTTTGCATTTATTTTGTGTATTTGAGTATGCGAATGAATGGGGCATAGCATATGAATATAGTATGAGTACACTATGTATGTATATGAATATGACTGTATACATGCATACATATATATGAATGAGTGTTTGCATATGAGTATTCAAATCATCTACTTACTTATATCCACGTTTCGAGCCATTCAATTTTCATTTGCCATGGCTGCAAACATTTTGTATATATATATTTTTTTTTCCTTATATCTCTGCAAATATTTTTGCCTCTCTCTCTCGATGTGTGTGTATGTGTGTGTGTGTTATATGTACATATTGCATAAATTATTAATGCCAACTTTTATTTTTTACATATTTCGAAGACAGTTGGCAGTCGACAAATATAAACACGCAACACACATACATAGACAGCAGATATATGTATGTATAGTCTGACTGACGCTTCAGTCGCTCGTCATATTTGCGTGTTTGCATTTAATCATCGAAATCGTTGCAGGCGTCACACAGCCACGCCCACTTGATAACCACTCACACTATGAACTCGCTGTCAGCGGCAACAGCATTGCCACAGTCAGAGCATATTATTTGCATTTTGCATAAAGTTTACTTTCTTTTTTTTTTTTTTTACTGTTGGCTAACATTTTCATTTTCCATTTTTTTTTTTATTTTTACAATTTCATTTTCCATTTTTTTTTTTATTTTTTTTTTTATTTTTACAATTTCATTTAAAATTTTTTTTTTTGTATACCGCGTAAAAATAACGCATAGAGTTTATTGGCAGCAAACAAAATGTTATCATTAAAACACAACAAAATAACAGCGCGTTTTAAGCTTACTTTCTCACTCACACATACACTCTGTCTCTCTCTCTCTCTCAATCTGTAGTTGTCTTACGCTCGACTGCACGTTTTACAGATAAAGCTAAAACTTCAATATGCAGCTGTAGTTTATTTTCATTATATGTTGTATGTAGCAACTATTGCCACAGCACTGTACATTTATTTAGAAACACTTGAAATTTCAATTATCTTTAAGAGAAATTCATATAGAATGAAATGTAATTAAGATAATGTATAATGACTGAACCTGTGTCAACGAAATCAACTACAATATAATAATGATAATTATTCTTACAATAATGACATGTTACGTATTTTTTTTTTTTTTTGGTTTCATTTCAATATACTTGCATAGTTACCGTGAAAAGACACAGAAATAAACTTAAGTTAAGTACGTGTGCGTAGAGTACAGAAAAAAAAAGAAGATTAGATTGTGCAATTTATTTTCTTGTTCTTTTTTTTTTTAGCATAAAAACTGAATGTTGAAAATGAGAAATCTTCATTGTTCTACTGTAAGTCAACGCTGTCTGTACATTGTAGCGCGCAAAACATAATGTTATATAAACAACGATTACCAAAAGTTTTAACAACAATTTGTGGAAAACATGTTATATTTTGTACATTTGCTTTCATCATTTTGTTCATTATATTAGGTTCAAAATCAAATGTACAACCAATACATGTAACACTAATGCCAAGTAAAGAAAAATTTGTGGATAAAGATGGTGATACATTATTTGGATTAGAAGATGTTTTACATTCAAATGTTAAACCATCACCAGGACGTACAATATTTTTTCATGAATCAAAATTACATAATGCTGAATCACATTATATATTAAATTTGACGGCACGACAAGCATGTTCTATTGAATCAGCGGCATTTCATAATCCAAATTTTGATATATTCTTTATATTCTCAAGTCCATCATATTTACCAAAATTGGGAGATTTGAGAGCTAAATTACTTAATGCTATATTAAGTTATAAGAATGTATATTTACGTAAAATGAATCTCAAGGAATATGCAAAGGATACTGTTATTGAGGATTGGCTAAATAAAGGTGATCTACAAAAATCAAAGTAAGTTATATATATATATATATTATAGAAAATATTTACTAATTTTATAAATTTCAATTAGTTTTTTAACTGAACATACTTCGGATTTGTTACGTTTACTGAGTCTTTATCGTTTTGGTGGCATTTACCTTGACACAGATGTTGTTGTCTTACGTAGTCTGGAATATGTGCCATTAAATTATGTTGGTGCTCATGATAATAGTACATTAGGTAATGCTGTTATCAGTTTGGAGGCCCGTGGTCAAGGTCATGATATTGCTGAACAATTTTTACGTGACTATATGCAAAATTTTGATGGTAAAGCCTATGTAAGTAATGGACCAAGCTTAATAACACGTGTAGCGCATAGACTTTGCGACTCTGGAGAATTAAATATTATACAAAATAATCCAAAACGTTGTCATGGTCTCAATGTATACAATTCTACGGCATTCTTTGCTATTGAATGGCCAAGTTGGACAAATTATTTTGAGCCAAAATATTTGGATGATGTAATGGCAAAAACAAAAGATTCATTATTAATACATCTATGGAATAAAGTATCCTATGCGCGTCTATTTAAAATTGGCACTGATTATGCCTATGGCAAATATGCTGAAAAGAATTGTCCTAAAACATTTGCAGCAGCCGGAAAATATTTATAAAATTATTATTTAAAATTTTTTATTTTGTTTTTTTTTTGTTATTATTTAGATCGAGTCGAATAACAAGTTAAAAAATTACAGTCGAATATGCTCGACTATAGGATGTCCAGTATTCAGGAAAATAGAAAATTTGCATGACTTTCATAATTATCATACGATTTCGACCAAATTTTTACAGATTATTCAAATTAGATCAGATTATTAGTGGAACTAGATCTGTCTGCAACTAGTCTCAGTTTGATTACTGCTGATTCTAAGCAATATATTTTATAGGGTCTTGCACGCCTGCTTCTACATTTGCTAGTATCACAACGTATTTTCTATATACCTTACGTGTACTGGGTATAAAAAGTATCTCAAGTTTTATCTGAAAACAAATTTGTTTAATTAGTTTATAATTGTAATATAGTTTTAAGCACATATAATAGTAATTTATAATATAAACTTATAATTATCTTATCTAAAAAAAATTCTTCAAAAAATTTCGACAATTTGTAAAATTAAATTTTTTGTGATATTTCTTATCTTTATTTTATATATTTTATTATTAGAATAATTCAATGACAAAAAAGTAATGTAAAATCTAATATTAAAAATTCAAGAAACATAAATTAAACATTTCTAAAGAATTATAAATTATAAAAAATTTAGTATGAATTTTTGAATTTTTTTTTTTTTTTTGTTATCTTTTGTCTTCCTGTCATTCACCTGCTATCAAAATACATTCATAGGCTGTGCAGCTTGATTGTAGAAAAAATATCTTTTTCAATTTCCGAATTTACAGTTTGATTGCAAATGTCAAATGATGTTAATGAATTGAACAAGAATTTTGTTGAATTGTTTAACAGATTGATGAGCAATTACAGTTACGACTCTGCTGACTACATACTTCACATGTCAGTGTAACGTAATGTAGCTTATCAGCTTTGCAAATGCCAAACATACAGTTGGCCATCAATAATCATATTGTGCGAGAGATTGAGTGGCAATAGTTGCAGCAGCTGCTGCTACTGCTACTACTACTGCTGCTACTACAACTTTGGTTGCCCATAATAGCAACAATAACAACAACAACATGAACAGCAAAACTCTGTCAATTAGTTATCATGTTCGTTGTCAGCACGTTTTGATTTTGATTTAATTTTTTTTTTTTTGGGTATCGGAAGGGGGTACAGTTACAGTAAAGCGAATGTTGCCAACTAAGTTGTTCATATTTTGTGGCACAGATATACAGATACAGATACACAACAGCAACATAAACAACAACTGATTAGATCTGGTTATAACTGCACACAGGTAAATGTCAATTGCTTGTGAGGGGTTCAGGTCATGGACGTAGAGAGAACTTCATATCAAATATGCTGACCGAAAAACAGTTGAATAATCGTTTTGGTGGGAATTGAAAATGTTTCTGTGACAGTCTCTCTCACAGACATACACGCACACACACACACGCACGCTAACGATTTACACAAAATATTCACTGCTGTGTGTGTCCTGACAAATTGCATCAAATTTGCGTGTTTATAAAAAATTAAACAAGAAAGTAAAGTTATCTCCGTCAAGCCGAAAATCTTATACTCTTACAGTCTGCAGTTTTCATACAATAATTCAATTTTCTTCCGATCATTCCTACTTATATACTGATTCCTACTTATATACAGTAGAAAAGCGAATGAATTTTCAAGAATTAAGGGAAATTTCAATTTCCGTTACCACTTAAAATATTTCAGATGTCAGTTAAAATCAATATCAAATTTTTATATTAAATTTTTTATACAAATAAAATAATTTCTAGAATTTAAATTTCCGTTACTACAAAAAGCGCCACAAAAATTGCAGATCATCATGTCAAATCCAGAGCCAAGCATCCCAAAATCAACGAATTTTCTGCATGAAATACCAGGCGAACAGCAACTAACAGCAAGTCGCTGTACTAATTTTACTCTCAACATGAAACTATTTATGTTAACTGTCGAAAAAGAGAGTAGCAAGTGTACAAATTTTGTTGGCATACTTTCAGGCTATGCTTTTTTTCGCCCTTTCAACGGAAATTCGAATTTTTTATTAATTTTTATCGATCTACTTACTGCTAATTTCTGTTCGCCTGGTATTTCAGTCAGAAAATTCAAAGATTTTTCATATTTCTGGCTTTGACATGACTTGCATTTTATTTCAGACTTATTTCTGGACCTATGAAATGCAAAAGTATCTTAGAGATGCAAAAGTATCTATGAAACATAAAAGTGTCTGTGAGATACAAAAGTATCTTTGAGATGCAAAAGTATCTTTGAGATGCAAAAGTATCTTTTGAGATACAAAAGTATCTATGAGAGACAAAAGTATCTATGAGATACAAAAGTATCTTTGAGATGCAAAAATATCTTTGAGATACAAAAGTTTATTCGAGAGACAAAAGTATCTATGAGATGAAAAAGTATCTATGAGATACAAAAGTATCTTTGTGAGACAAAAGTATGTATGAGATACAAAAGTATCTTTGAGCGACTGAAGTATTTTCGTGAGACAAAAGTATCTTTGAGATACAAAAGTATCTATGAGATACAAAAGTATCTTTTGAGATACAAAAGTATCTTTTGAGATACAAAAGTATCTTTGAGATACAAAAGTATCTTTGAGATACAAAAGTATCTTTCAGATGCAAAAGTATCTATGAAACATAAAAGTGTCTGTGAGATACAAAAGAATCTTTGAGATACAAAAGTATCTTTGAGATACAAAAGTATCTTTTAGATACAAAAGTATCTTTAAGATACAAAAGTATCTTTAAGATACAAAAGTATCTTCGAGAGACAAAAGTATCTATGAGATGCAAAAATATCTTTGAGATACAAAATTCCGTCTATTCCTTTATTAAAGACGATCGGACGGACAAGAATATTTGAATATTTGAATTCTCGTGTCTGCCACGCCTCTCAAGAGCCGTTACAAACTCCTCTCCAAAATTCATATACTCTCTGCAAGAGTAAAAAAAATCTGTGTCCTGGCCTAGTATAATGCCCATGCCCAAAGTACATAGAGCTTAACATTGCAACGAGCCTCATACCGTTCGGCCAGACTATATTTTGATTAAACTTGGCTTTTACAATGTTGTCGCATTGTTCAATTCCATTCTTTTTTTTTTATTTTGCCTTGTTATTGTTTCTCTTTTTTTCTTGTTTTTGTTACCATTGTTATTGTTGTTGCTGTTACTGTTATAGTTGTATTTTTTTTTTTATTCTCTCAATGCAGAACACGAACAAATTTGGAATTTGAATTCACATTCGCATTTTCATAGTTCTTTGTATGCGCTGCAATTAAGCGACATGCAAGGTATATAAAATATATAGGAAAAATATATATATTTCGATGTAAAGATATATGTATATAAATAGATGTAAATATATCTAATATAAATCTAATATAAATATTAATTAGATCTACACACTATATAATCTACAGCTTTAAAATATTTATTAATATTTTTCTATATATTTTAAAACTATATTTAATTTTGTTTTGCTGGTTAAACAAATTATTAAAATAAATTTATTTTTTTTTAGTAATTTTTATAGCAGAAATATATACTATAAATATATTATATACTTTATCCATAAAAATTATAAAAAAATTAAATTTATTTTGAGCTACAAACTATATAATCTTTAGCTTCAAAATATTTATTAATATATTTATATAGTTGTAAATAATATTCAATTTTTTATATTTTTAAAAAAAAAAAAAATTTTTTTTTGGAACATTATATCTGACTATAAAAATATATATATAAAGATTTATTAATGTTTTTCTATATATTTTAAAATTATATTTAATTTTGTTTGCTGGTTAAACAAATCATTAAAATAATTTTATTTTTTAGTAATTTTTATAGTAGAAATATATACTATAAATATATCGATACTTTTCCTAAAAAATAACAAATAAAAATAAAATTTATTTAGATCTACAAACAGTAAAATTAAAAAATTAAAATAAAAAACAAACTATATATAATCTATAGCTACAAAATATTTATTTACATATTTTTAAATAATATTTGATTTTTTTATATATGTTAAACAAATTTCTAAAATATAAATAAAACATTTAAAGCTGTAAATTATATAGATATATGTAGATATAGATTATATAGATTTGTAGATCTAAATATATTTATATAATCAAATATAATACAAATATAATATTTACAAAAAAAATTATTTTAGAAATTTGTTTAACAAATATAAAAAATTAAATATTATTTAAAAATATATAAATATATTAATAAATCTTTTGAAGCTATGGATTATATAAGGTTTGTTTTTTATTTTAATTTTTTAATTTTACTGCTTGTAGATCAAAATAAATTTTATTTTTATTTGTTATTTTTTAGGTAAAGTATCAATATATTTATATTTATATTTATATTTATATTTATTTATAGTATATATTTCCGCTATAAATATTACTAAAAAAAAATAAATTTATATTAATAATTTGTTTAACCAGCAAACAAAATTAAATGTAATTTTAAAATATATAGAAAAATATTAATAAATCTTCATATATATATTTTTATAGTCAGATATAATGTTCCAAAAAAAAAATATTTTTTTTTTTAAATTTGTTTAAAAAATATAAAAAATTGAATATTATTTCCAACTATATAAATATATTAATAAATATTTTAAAACTAAAGATTATATAGTTTGTAGCTCAAAATAAATTTAATTTTTTATAATTTTTATGGATAAAGTATATAATATATTTATAGTATATATTTCTGCTATAAAAATTACTAAAAAAAATAAATTTATTTTAAATAAAAAACAAACAAAATAAAATATAATTTCAAAACATATAGAAAAAAAATAATAATAAATCTTTTAAAGCTGTAGATTATATAGTGTGTAGATTAATATGTGTAATTAATATTTATATTAGATATATTTACATCTATTTATATATATCTTTACATCGAAATATATATATATTTTTCTATATATTTTATATACCTTGCATGTCGCTTAATTGCAGCGCATACAAAGAACTATGAAAATGCGAATGTGAATTCAAATTCCAAATTTGTTCGTGTTCTGCATTGAGAGAATAAAAAAAAAAAAAAATTCAACTATAACAGTTACAGCAACAACAATAACAATGGTAACAAAAATAAGAAAAAAAAGAAACAATAACAAGGCAAAATAAAAAAAAAAAAGAATGGAATTGAACAATGCGACAACATTGTAAAAGCCAAGTTTAATCAAAATATAGTCTGGCCGAACGGTATGAGGCTCGTTGCAATGTTAAGCCCTATGTACTTTGGGCATGGGCATTATACTAGGCCAGGACACAGATTTATTTTACTCTTGCAGAGAGTATATGAATTTTGGAGAGGAGTTTGTAACGGCTCTTGAGAGGCGTGGCAGACACGAGAATTCAAATATTCAAATATTCTTGTCCGTCTGATCGTCTTTAATAAAGGAATAGATGGACTTTTGTATCTCAAAGATACTTTTGCATCTCATAGATACTTTTGTCTCACGAAGATACTTTTGTATCTCAAAGATACTTTTTTATCTCAAAGATACTTTTGTATCTTAAAGATACTTTTGTTACACGAAGATACTTTTGTATCTCAAAGTTACTTTTGTACCTCATAGATACTTTTGTCTCACAAAGATACTTTTGTATCCCAAAGATTCTTTTGTATCTTAAATATACTTTTGTATCTCATAGATACATTTGTATCTCAAAAGATACTTTTGTATCTCAAAAGATACTTTTGTATCTCATAGATACTTTTGCATCTCATAGATACTTTTGCATCTCAAAGAAACTTTTGCATCTCAAAGATACTTTTGCATCTCAAAGATACTTTTGTATCTCGTAGATACTTTAGTCTCCCAAAGATACTTTTGTATCTCAAAAATACTTTTGCATCTCAAAGATACTTTTATATCTCGTAGATACTTTAGTCTCCCAAAGATACTTTTGTCTCTCAAAGAAACTTTTGCATCTCAAAGATACTTTTGTATCTCATAGATACATTTGTATCTCATAGATACTTTTGTCTCTCAAAGAAACTTTTGCATCTCATAGATACTTTTGTATCTCAGAAGATACTTTTATATCGCATAGATACTTTTGTCTCTTTGAGATACTTTTGTATCTCAAAGATTCTTTTGTATCTCACAGACACTTTTATGTTTCATAGATACTCAAGTATCTCAAAGATACTTTTGTATCTCATAGATACATTTGTATCTCATAGATACTTTTGTCTCTCAAAGAAACTTTTGTATCTCATAGATACTTTTGTATCTCAGAAGATACTTTTATATCGCATAGATACTTTTGTCTCTTTGAGATACTTTTGTATCTCAAAGATTCTTTTGTATCTCACAGACACTTTTATGTTTCATAGATACTTTTGCATCTCAAAGATACTTCTGCATCACAAAGATACTTTTGTGTCCCATAGGTCCAGAAATAAGTCTGAAATAAAATGCAAGTCATGCCAAAGTCAGAAATATGAAAAATCTTTGGATTTTCTGACTGAAATACCAGGCGAACAGAAATTAGCAGTAAGTAGATCGATAAAAATTAATAAAAAATTCGAATTTCCGTTGAAAGGTCGAAAAAAAGCATAGCCTGAAAGTATGCCAACAAAATTTGTACACTTGCTACTCTCTTTTTCGACAGTTAACATAAATAGTATCATGTTGAGAGTAAAATTAGTACAGCGACTTGCTGTTAGTTGCTGTTCGCCTGGTATTTCATGCAGAAAATTCGTTGATTTTGGGATGCTTGGGCTCTGGATTTGACATGATGATCTTTTTGTAGTAACGGAAATTTAAATTTTAGAAATTATTTTATTTTTATAAAAAATTTAATAGAAAAATTTGATATTGATTTTGACTGACATCTGAAATATTTTAAGTAGTAACGGAAATTGAAATTTCCCTTAATTCTTGAAAATTCATTAAATTTTATATTTCGATTCCCAATATCCATAAGCTGTATATAAGTAGGAAGCAGGCAGCAAACATGGGAATGATCGGTCGAAAATTGAAATATTGTATAAAAACTAAAGACAGGAAGAGTATAAGATTTTCGGGTTGACGGAGATAACTTTACTTTCTTGTTTAATTTTTTATAAACACGCAAATTTGATGCAATTTGTCAGGACACACACAGCAGTGAATATTTTGTGTAAATCGTTAGCGTGCGTGTATGTCTGTGAGAGAGACTGTCACAGAAACATTTTCAATTCCCACCAAAACGATTATTCAACTGTTTTTCGGTCAGCATATTTGATATGAAGTTCTCTCTACGTCCATGACCTGAACCCCTCACAAGCAATTGACATTTACCTGTGTGCAGTTATAACCAGATCTAATCAGTTGTTGTTGTTGTTGCTGTTGTGTATCTCTATATCTGTGCCACAAAATATGAACAACTTAGTTGGCAACATTCGCTTTACTGTTACTGTAACCCCTTCCGATACCCAAAAAAAAAAAAAATTAAATCAAAATCAAAACGTGCTGACAACGAACATGATAACTAATTGACAGAGTTTTGCTGTTCATGTTGTTGTTGTTATTGTTGCTATTATGGGCAACCAAAGTTGTAGTAGTAGCAGTAGCAGCAGCTGCTGCAACTATTGCCACTCAATCTCTCGCACAATATGATTATTGATGGCCAACTGTATGTTTGGCATTTGCAAAGCTGATAAGCTACATTACGTTATACTGACATGTGAAGTATGTAGTCAGCAAAGTCGTAACTGTAATTGCTCATCAATCTGTTAAACAATTCAACAAAATTCTTGTTCAATTCATT
The DNA here is from genome assembly GCA_037044475.1 of Zaprionus obscuricornis. NCBI lineage: Eukaryota > Metazoa > Arthropoda > Insecta > Diptera > Drosophilidae > Zaprionus > Zaprionus obscuricornis. Next base: position 1,645 of record JBAMBR010003077.1, on the reverse strand, counting down.
AACATCATTTGACATTTGCAATCAAACTGTAAATTCGGAAATTGAAAAAGATATTTTTTCTACAATCAAGCTGCACAGCCTATGAATGTATTTTGATAGCAGGTGAATGACAGGAAGACAAAAGATAACAAAAAAAAAAAATAAAATTCAAAAATACAAAAATTCATACTAAATTTTTTATAATTTATAATTCTTTAGAAATGTTTAATTTATGTTTCTTGAATTTTTAATGTTAGATTTTATATTACTTTTTGTCATTGAATTATTCTAATAATAAAATATATAAAATAAAGATAAGAAATATCACAAAAAATTTAATTTTACAAATTGTTGAAATTTTTGAAGAATTTTTTTTAGATAAGATAATTATAAGTTTATATTATAAATTACTATTATATGTGCTTAAAACTATATTACAATTATAAACTAATTAAACAAGTTGTGAATAAATTGTTTTAACGATAAAACTTGAGATACTTTTTATACCCAGTACACGTAAGGTATATAGAAAATACATTGTGTAGAAGCAGGCGTGCAAGAACCTATAAAATATATTGCTTAGAATCAGCAGTAATCAAACTGAGACTAGTGTTAGACAGATCTAGTTCCTTTTAAATTTTACCACTAATAATCTGATCTAATTTGAAGGACCTGTAAAAATTTGGTCGAAATCGTATGATAAATATGAAAGTTATGCAAATTTTCTATTTTCCTGAGTACTGGACATCGTATAGTCGACTCGATCTAAATAATAACAAAAAAAAAAAAAAAAAACAAAATAAAAAATTTGAATAATAATTTTATAAATATTTTCCGGCTGCTGCAAATGTTTTAGGACAATTCTTTTCAGCATATTTGCCATAGGCATAATCAGTGCCAATTTTAAATAGACGCGCATAGGATACTTTATTCCATAGATGTATTAATAATGAATCTTTTGTTTTTGCCATTACATCATCCAAATATTTTGGCTCAAAATAATTTGTCCAACTTGGCCATTCAATAGCAAAGAATGCCGTAGAATTATATACATTGAGACCATGACAACGTTTCGGATTATTTTGTATAATATTCAATTCTCCAGAATCACAAAGTCTGTGAGCTACACGTGTTATTAAGCTTGGTCCATTACTTACATAGGCTTTACCATCAAAATTTTGCATATAGTCACGTAAAAATTGTTCAGCAATATCATGACCTTGACCACGGGCCTCCAAACTGATAACAGCATTACCTAATGTACTATTATCATGAGCACCAACATAATTTAATGGCACATATTCCAGACTACGTAAGACAACAACATCTGTGTCAAGGTAAATGCCACCAAAACGATAAAGACTCAGTAAACGTAACAAATCCGAAGTATGTTCAGTTAAAAAACTAATTGAAATTTATAAAATTAGTAAATATTTTCTATAATATATATATATATATAACTTACTTTGATTTTTGTAGATCACCTTTATTTAGCCAATCCTCAATAACAGTATCCTTTGCATATTCCTTGAGATTCATTTTACGTAAATATACATTCTTATAACTTAATATAGCATTAAGTAATTTAGCTCTCAAATCTCCCAATTTTGGTAAATATGATGGACTTGAGAATATAAAGAATATATCAAAATTTGGATTATGAAAT